>BMAV01009189.1:0-14352 GCA_019973955.1 Trichonephila inaurata madagascariensis | reverse complement strand
AGTATATTTAAAAATTTTTTTAAAAAAAATTTAAAATTTACCGCCCAAAAAAATTTGAATTTTGGGGATTCTTTTTAAGGAAAATTGACGTAGCACTGTAGCCACTGTCCCCAAAACCTAAAAACACCTCACATATCATAAAAAAAATTACAATTCCGATATGTTAATTTTTACTAGTCGAAAACACAAAGTTTTATTGGAAATTGCAAGTGTACGAACACTTTTGTGGCTCACTGTATATATATACATTATAAACACTGAAGAGCCAAAAAAAAACTGATACACCTGCCTAATATTGTGTAGGGCTCCCACGAGCACCCAGAAGAGCTGCAGTACGACGTGGCATGGATTCGATTAATGTCTGAAGTAGTGTTGGAGGTAATTGACACCATGAATCCTGAAGGGCTGTCCATAAATCAATAGCAGGGGGTGGAGATCTCTTCTGAACAGTACGTTGCAAGGCATCACAGATATCTTCAATAATGTTCATGGCTAGGGATTTTGGTGCCCAGCTGAAGTGTCTAAATTCAGAAGAGCTCTTGGAGCCCTTCTGTAGCAATTCTGAACGTGTAGGATGTCGTATGGTCCTGCTGAAATTCCCCAAGTCCGTCGGAATGCGCAATCGACATGAATGGATGCAAGTGATCAGACAGGATACTTACGGGCCTGTCACCTGTCAGAGTCGTATCTAGACGTATCAGAGGTTCCATATCACGCCAACTGCGCACGTCCTATACCATCGCAGAGCCTCCAACAGCTTGAACACTCCCCTGTTGACATGTAGGTTCCATGGATTCATGAAGTTGTCTCCATACCCGTACATGTCTATCAGCTCTATTCAATTGGAAACGAGACTCGTCAGACCAAGCAACATGTTTCCAGTCATCAACAGTCCAATGTCGGTGTTGACGGGCCCAGGTGAAGCGTAAGGTTTTGTTCCGTGCAGTCAACAAGAGTACACGAGCGGGCATTCGACTCCAAAAGACCATAACGATGATGTTTCGTTGAATGGTTCGCACGGTGACACTTGCTGATGGCCCAGATTTAAATTCTGCAGCAATTTGCGGAAGGGTTGCACGTCTGGTGCTTAAATCTTGATAACCTGCCATTGTAGCAGCAGTAATCAATCTAATAACTATGCCAGACACTCGTTGTCTTATATAGGCTTTGCCAACCGCAGCACCGTACTGTGATTGATTCCATATGTCTTTATTTGCATCCGCATACCTGTACCAGTTTTTTCTGCTCTTCAGTGTATATGTATCTTATTCAAATTTTCAGTCGTTTATAAAATACTTTATATTCATCCTTTGAAGTTCAAATACATTTTTTAAACTTGTAGTGAATGACAGTTGATGTTAATACAATTTTTTCAAATATTAATTCATTAATTAAATTTTATTTTTTTAATTTTAAATTTATTCTCTGTTTTTTATGTCAAAGGTACAACTGGCTGCAACAGATGGCGTCGGTATGTTTTTCTAACGAAGTAGGAATTGACTCAAAAGATATTTTTTTTATATATTACTTGCTCAAAATAAGTTGAAAGTAACCTAAGAGGAAAAATATATTGAAAGTTTTGAAACTTACGGCCATCTGCACAGACGGAATTATTGCTGGGATAGGCTATTGACTGACCCACGCAACCCAAGCTTTTTAACATCTCTTCCATTTTGCACTTGTCTTCACACGCCTGCAAAGAAATAGCATACATTGTAAAAACGCAACGGCATATATATGTGAAGTAATCAATTACATTGAGAGAAGAACTATTATGTTACAACCACCCTTCCCTAGAGCAATGAGCTCGTCCTGAAACAAAACCATGGCGCACGCGCGTCTGTTGTTGGATTATATAAGGTAACCATGCAATGCATTTTCAAACACGGAATGTTTAACTATATAAATGGGGAAAGTAGCCGATTTATCTGATCTCAATGAAAGTCATGTCATTATGGCTCTATGTCTGGAATAGTAAAGTTTAAGAGCCATGCATGCGCGGTGGCTCATTAAACATTACTATTTTACGTAACATCCTATAATTGATATTTGCTGCAAAGTTCATTTAATTCTGGGGATTCCTTCATGGTGCTGTATTTTTTACAAACAGCAGTTTATTAATAAACTGAACTAAAAACTTTTGGGGAGAGAATAATAGGAAATTGCTCATTAGAATATGCTAATGCGCATATACAAGTGATTCCCGAAGTAGGTTCCGTGGAACCCTGGGGTTCCACGAAAAATTTAGGGGTTCCGAGTGATAAATTTTATTTGATTAAAAAATAATTAGAACAGGGTTTAATATATTCAAATTTTCCTCGGAAAGCTTACAATTGACCCGACCCCCAATATTTTTGTAATTTTTTCGCTTGATGATACAAAAACACATCTGTCCAGTTTACAGCAATCACTCAGTAATTATTTTTCAAACCTAGAGAATCAGAACAATTACTTTGTACAAAATCCTTTAAAAATAAAAAAAAAACCTAAAGGATTTCATTCCGGATTATGAAAATTTGATTGAATTGACTTTGGATACACAATTAAAAGCTAAATTTAGAACAGTTTCATTAACATTATTCTGGTCAGATGTATTCGATGAATATCTAAGTTTAGCAAAACAGGCTATATTCGAATTCTATTGCCGTGTGCAACCACCTATTTGTATGAAGCTGCGTTTTCAAAATATGTTGCGACAAAAACCAAATATCGTAACAAACTTTATGCTGCACCAGATATGCGAGTTCAGCTATCAAACCTAACGCTCAATTTTAAGAGAATCGTGGAATCAAAAAAGCAAATGTATTCTTCACATTAAATATTTTCCATTTATTTTAGTTTAGTTTTGTATTTTTATTAATTATTTCTCTATGATGAAATGGGTGGGTTGGGGGTTGTTGTTTTTTAAGTTTTGCTTAATTCAATAAAATTTGAAATACCAAAATAATACTTGTTTTATTTAATATCAGACATTAAATTCTGAAAAATCGTTGATTAAAAAATATTCAGGGTTCCGCGATCATTGGCAACAAATTTTGGGGTTCCACGACCAACATAGTTTGAGAACCACTGGCATATACTATATAATCGAAAGATAATTTTACAGATGTCTTACTTTCTCTGTAAGGGGTCCGTGTCCCCCATTTTGCCTCCAGAGTTTCAAGTAATCGGTGCAGTTAGTCTTGTAGGGAAAGGGAAGTCTAGTTGTTATCCGCTAATGGGAATAGAAAGAAAATTAGAAACAGAATCGATAGATATTATTTTAAAGAGAAAAAAAACCCATTTACACACACAATTATTTCTATCATGAGAGACGACCCCGGGGTCCCCCAGTGATCCTTCTCTATTTTCGACCCTCTATCTTGTCATCCAAATTCTTCTTTTTTTCTTTTCCCCGTCCAGAACACAGACCTATGAATGCTTGGCGCAGTATAGCCAAAACTGGCTCTTGCGCCATAAAACACCAAACTCAACTCTATCATGAGTGTTGTTATAATTATAATAGCTGCAATTCTTACACACGTCTAGACGTAAAATATTATAATAAATAGTATTTTTTTTTAAATAACCTATTTTTTTATTTTTTAAGAATTCAAGAGATGGATTTTCGAAAGCAACATTATTTTTAAAACGACAAGTTGGGAGCTGTGATTTTGCAAATGCTTATAAATGAATAATTCTTTAAATTATTATCATCACTTGAATTAGAATACTCATATAAAATTATTTTAATTATTTCAATAAAAAACTTTAAATACAATTATTTGGTAAAAAATGAAGAAAATGACGTATTTTCAATACAATCTCCTTTTAAGGAAAATACTTCCATAATATTATTTTGCCTATAAATAGCCAAGACTTCTGTACAGAGCCTGAACTAGGATTTTTGAAATATAAGATTTAGGAGTGTATTTATTTATATATTAATATGTCAGAGTAAAAAGAAATTTTAACAAAAAAAACACAGCTTATTACTTCAGTTGGCTATAACTCTGAAAATAATATGAATTTCTCAAAACTTAATTCAGTCTCTGCAAAGAGACTTTAGCTGTATACAGAAAAAATATTTCTATGATAGAAACATTTTCCATAAAAGGAGAATATTTTGAAAATATGTCAATTTTTCTTCCTTTTTTGAAAAAAAAATTTCATTTAAGCAAATTTTTTTGCAATAATATTCTTTAAAGAATTTTATATGTATTTTCTATATAATTGTGTGTGTGAACTCACACTAAGTATCAAAAAATATTATTTATACGCGTTCTTTCAAAATAACGGTTTCGAACACAGTCAGTCACCTTAAGCATTCATTATTACATATGTATATTAATCGAATTTCCTGTGGCTAAATAAAAAGATATGAGGACTTTTGTTGTATAGCATCTTGTTTTTATTGTTTAGTTCATATAAATAACAATAAAGAGTATTCATGAGTGGCGTAACGTACACCCCCGCAACCTCCACATTGGGGCAGGGTTCTAGAGGGCCCAAAGTCTAGCTGCCGCCAAGAACCTACCCTTTGTAAAATCCAACTTGGATGCCCAAAACCTGACTTTGCAAAGGGCTCCAATTTTCTCCGTTACGCCATTGGTAATCAGGTATTTTTTAGTATATCGTTTACCTTAACGTAAGAAAAAAATACGCTTTAATTTATCAGGTGATATATATATGCAATAACTTAAATTGATATCTACTCATAATTCGAATCTTCTTTATTTATAACATCTAATTCATAAATCCTAATATCCTATTTCGAAATGCGTCTTAATTGATCTTTTTCTAAAGTATTAAAAACATTATATTGGTATATTACTGATTCTTTAGACCTTGAATTTTGATAGATTTATCTGCGATTTCAAGAAATATACGAACATACGAACATACAAGAAATATACGAAATATACGAATTGTTTTCATGCATCTTACCTAATATACCCTACACAATGATGTCACTTCTATAAGTAATTAGTTATTCCCTTCGCCTAAACACGTGACTGTATCTTTTATAATGCGTTTTTCCCTGTTCTTCCCTGTATGTACGAGTACTGTATGTACGTAAAAACTTGATATTTGAATAATTCTCTCTCTTGTATTTTGGCGCTGAACGAGAAGCGTGCTCGAATAAATGATGTTGTCACGAGCAAGCCTTTTTAATTTTTCAGCCACGACAACATTATCACCTTTAATCAAAATGTAATATTTTCACTGGAAAATATATATATATATACTTCATATACTATATATATATACTTCATATACTATATATATATATATACTTCATATACTATATATATATACTTCATATACTATATATCTACACACAATTGTGTATGTGTTTCTTCAATAAGAAAAGAAAACATAAATACGAAAATCCTATTTTTTCCAAAAGTATTGATATATTTTACGAAGCATAGAGCTATAGAAAATAAAACTTATCACACACACACAAAACTCATTAACTAAATAGTTATCTTTAAAAAAAAGAAAAATATAAAAGTAAAATTAGTAAAGATAAAAAAATAATTTTTTCGGGCAACGCGTATAACAATATATATTAGGGATAATTTATAAACAGATAAATAATGTTTATTTAAAGTAGGAAACCTTTTTTTTTTAAGGATTTATTTAATGATAGTTAAATTACAGATTCCAAGTGTTATTTTTAAAAAAATGATGGTATGCTTGTTTTCTTCTTTAACTAATATAAAATTAATTCAAATTTATTCTATAAACTTATTTATTATGCAATTCATCGAAAGGATATTTGTATCAAATTTTTGATACAGATGATATAAATCACTGTATAGCTTAGCTATTTTATCGTTAAATGGTTAGTAACCAGTTTGTTTACCCTCAAATTAAACTAAAACGGAAAAAAGTTTTGTGATTTAATATGTAATCCTGCTCTCTGTTAAGTTCTATGTATTTAAAGACACTTAATACTGTAATATGCAAATATGCATTATATTTTTTGTAAAAACTGGCGTTATATATATAAAACATTAACAAATATTTTATTCTATCTTAAATATTTTGCTGCTTAAATTTTAAACAAGAATATAGAGAATTTTCCAGTACAACGTTTAACTTCAGAAAAATTATTTTTTTTTTATTTATTTATTTTAAGCCAATAATATTTCATGGCTTAAGTTTGAAACATTAAAAAAACACCCAGGGAAAATCCCCTTTGAAACTTGAATCAAAATGAAAAGTCGAACACAAAGAATCATGTTCAATGACATTCTATTTCAATATTTTAGAGTGGAAGGGGTGGAGGATCTTTATAAACTTTGAAAGAAACAAATCATATCTAACAGGTTTCTTAACCATGTAGAAATCAGTGGTTAGAAACCCAGATAAACCCAATTCTTAAAAGTGATCTTGGACAGATAAAAAAACAATTATTCACCTTTAGAAAACAAAAATTCTGAATCTGCTTTTTTTTTAACTTTTTTTATTATGCAATATTCAATGTAGCATATGTTATATTGCATTCAAAATCGAATCACTAAAATTGATTTAGGATCTTACCAATAAAAGTTTAGAAAATTGGGTACAGAGCTATTTTTCATATTAGTTTTAAAATGTGTGAATTAAATTTTTTTTAAGGAAACATGTATTTCCTGCAGGTTTATATAAAAATTTAAGGTATTCGAATACGTTCGGAACCATGATTTTAAAAAAGCGCATAAATGTATAATTTTCATGATATTTTGTGTCACTTAGACTAGAATATATGTATAAAATTGCTTTAAGAACATTATGACAAAAAAAAATTTATTTAAGTACAATATTTTGGCAAAACATTAACTTATAATAACCTTTTTTCCAAATGTTCTCCTTTTGTAAAAAATGCTTCTATTGTATTAGTATGTTGCCTGTCTATAGCTCAGACCTCTGTACAGAAGCTCAACTATGAATTTTGAAAAATTCAAATTATTTTCAGAGTTACAACCATTTGAAATAATTATCGGCGTATTTTCTTAAAATTTCTCCCTTCTGTTTTCGTAAAACATGGATAAAACGACTTCCAAGTTATGCGTTTCAAAAATTCTAGTTGAGCCTCTGTACAGAGGTCTGAGCTGAATACATGCAAAATATTAATACAATAGAAGCATTTTTTACAAAAAAAGAATATTTGGAAAAAAGGTTATTCTAAGTTAATTTTTTGCCAAAATATTATATTTAAATAAATTTTTTTGTCATAATGTCCTTAAAACAATTTTATACATGTATTCTAATCTAAGTGACACTAAATATCATAAATATTATCCATTTACACGCTTTTGAAAAATCACGGTTCCGAGCGTAGTCGGATACTTTAAATTGAACATCAGTAAATGTTTTTTATGAAGACACCAGTGCACATACACACATTGATTTTAATTTATAATACTTTAACAAAGATTCTAAATATACAAAACTAATTTTATTTTTAATTCAAGTGTTTTGTAATTCCTGCCTTTTTTTCTGTCCCTGATAGAGTCTAAATTCTTTCATTGATATTTTTGTATGCATGCATTATAAAAGTTAGAATGGATTTAGGTCTGAAAATTATATATAGATATTTTCTTTTTAAAAGTGACAAATTTAATATTTTTAGAATTTTCGTCTTTGTCTTAAGCTACAAAAATAATTATTAAAACTCAACAAAATATCTTCAGGGTTGGCCTTAATGTCGCCAACCTTAAAGACAGTTACCATTTTCTCAAGGTTAGTACATATCCCAAATACCTATATTAACCACGTTGGCAATTTTTGTGTGTGTATGAGGAGTATTCTCTCTAAACCACTTAAAATATCTTTTAAATACATGAAACAAGTAAAAATAAAATTCTTTTTTTTCCTGTAATTTGTAAGAAGTTTTACTGAAGACAATGCAATTACATATAAAAAAATATTCAAGCAAATTTAAAATCTTTAAATGAAGACTTGGAAATAGAACATTGAAAAATACAGATTTGTATTATGATTCTTACTTTATCCAAAAAAAATTTATTTTTATACTATATATTTTTAAAAAATAATAATAATACATGTAATGAAATGAAATCATATTTATAAACAATCTACTTTTGTGTGATATATGGGAAAATATGGTACCATACATAAACGAATATCGCAATCAAAACATTCAAAACGGCAATTTTGCCGTACTTCTGCCTCTTTGTGGTCTTTTTTTCCTCACTCGGCATTTTGTTCGTTGTAACCCTTATACCTGCTAAGATAAAAAAAAGTTATAATCACCGAAAAAAACACCCCCCGTAGTATTATTAATTTTTTTTTTCTTTTTCTCTGCCATTAGAGTTGTGACGGATCTATTCGTGATCCTTCCACTAATCCTCTTGGGAAATCTTTGGGCTATCTATTCGCGTTATTCACAAGCAACCGTTCGGAAGAAAAAATCGTGTTATGCAAATTAAGTTTACTATATATAGTTGAAGTTTTCTAGCTGGAATAGAGAGTAGGGGTGGAAGCAAACCAGAAATCAGGTGATATTGTTACTGACAGATATTATTATTGTGATTAAATACTTATTAGAAGAAAGATTTAAAGTGACGATTGATCACTGAAATTAAATTAATATTTGATTAAATCGGATAATTGATTAGATCCTATATAAAATAAGGATTGAGTTTGATAGTCTCCTAACCTTTCGTGTATTTCGTAGTTGCTCCACTTTCGCGGTTAGCAACGAGATACTCTCTTACTGCTATTAATTGAATTTGTGTCGTTATATTGTATTGTCAATAGATAGATTGATTGGATCATGGCTAGTGTTTCTTCCCTACCTCCTACATATCTAGGTGCCCAAGAAAGAGGTGAAGACCTCTCACAGAATAAACATTATATTCTGTACCTGGATGTTAACTAGTTAAATATCATTGTTTTCTGTACCTCTGCAAAAGGAATGATATACAGGGTGATTAAAATTATAGGGTTTCGCTTTCGGAATGGAGTAAAAAAGAACCACTGGCCAGAATGACTTCAAATTTGAACTGAATATACTTGAAGAAGGGGGAAATGGTATGGCATAAGAAAACAGTTCTTAAGTATATCGATAGATAGCACTATAAGCGACCTAACGAAAATGGATTCGGCTACAAGTGACACTTCGAATCAAATTATGACATCTTTGGCAGGAGTTGCACATCCAACCAATTGTATTGTTCAATGTGTATGATTGTTTCGGTTTTTTGATGGAAAAAATGACAGTTGTGGTACTGTAAGTGAAAAGCCCTTCTACCACGGCAAAGTCGCACCTCATTGAATGGGAGAAATCGGTTGTTAATTGTCCTTGAGCCAAAATTCTCAGAGGAAGCAACAATGAAAGCGTCAATAAATTTTTTACTTATTCCATACCGTTTTCCCCTTTTTCAAATACATTCAGTTCAAATTTGAAGTCATTCTAACCCGTGGTTCTTTTTTTACAGCAATTTAAAAATGGAAGTTTAATTATGATTATTTTGTATTTCTGAACTTTGCTGGTTGATCCTATTATAAAACATAACTTAAAGACCACGGGGAAATTTTGTGGAGGAATTCAGGGTTTACAAAAGAGTAATGATCGACTTTGAGACTCAATTTTTTTCCTCTTCAAATAACTAAATGAGTTTTGTTGTTGGTATCCAGATACATCTAACTAGACTTCAAAGTATTCTAGTTGATACATGTAAAAAAAACTGAGAGAAACTAAGAAAAGCAACCTAGAGATTGACATCGTTACCTTATAACATTTTACCACTAAAACACAAAACCATCTCTGAAACAAATTTATCAGGTTGTTCCAAAATTATTGTTCGAAAACGATACACTAAAGAAAACATGAGTCACAAAAACTAATGCATTTTATTCAGCAAAGTAGCCACTATCGGCATAAATACACTTCGCCCGACCAGTTTTATGAAAATAATGCCACAGGAGGCAGAAGTCGGCGTCACATTGGTCAAAGACCTCACGAACCTCCTGAATCAAAGCATCCTGGTTCGAGAATTGTTTGCCCCTCACACAAACTGCCCAACTGGCGAAACATGTGATTATCAGTAGGAACCAGTTCTGGAGAATAAAGTGAGGGCGACAGACACTCGTACTCCAAATCCTGGATCTTTTGCAGGTTACCAACTTCGACATGGGGTCGAATTCCATCCTGCAAGAGTATGGTACCTGATTTACTAACCAGTGTTGATTGCTTGATGTGAAGTTTTCTGTGGCATTCATTCAATTGACGATGATACACACCCGTATTAATGGTATGGCCTTTCGGGAGGAATTCATAATAGACCACGGTCATGGCGGTTCACCAAACGGAGACGAGAATTTTTTGTGGGTGGAGATTTGGTTTGGAAATCTGTTTCTCAGGTTCACTTTTATGCAACCCCTTTGCTTTGCGCTCTCGATTGTCATACAACACCCAATTTTCAACCACAGTCAGGTTGTGATGCAAGAATTACTCTCTAACTTCGGTTCCTGTGGAGATTTTCAGGTCTTCAGCCACCGTAAGCTTTGCTTCTCCTTCAGGATATGCGGTATCCAAGTTTCGAGCCTATTACCATCAAATCTCGGGAGATTGACTATGCTGCAATAGAAAGTTTGGATCGATGACATTAATCTGGCCTCAACTTGCTACCGTAAATGGTCCACATTACACCGCACTTACGACCGGCTCCATATTTATGGTCAATGTTCATATCACCGCTGTGAAACTTGGAGAACAATCTATGGGCTGTCCACTCACTTGTTGTGCCCACTCCTCATACTTTGTTGACGTTGACAACTGTTGCTGCCGCCGAATGTCCTAGCCAGAAACCGTGCTGAATTACAATTTTGCACGTCGTGTTGCTCCATTACGTCTTTAGATGTTTCCAATGTCCCGACTGGAACTTATATAGTACTATGTGGACTTTTCCACTTAACACATTGTAGAGGTGGCTGGTAATGCATCACTATTGTATCAGTCGAAAAGATCTGTAGAAATTGAATAATTTTGGAACAACCTAATAAATTCGATTCCATTAACTATTAATTTTGATTATTTTTCAGATATTCTTACCTTGTTGACGAATATATTGTGGGACATTCCCGCCTCCAGGGTAAGACCTTCTTTCATTGGATTGCCTAAGCCGTAGGCATCATGCATCAAGATGTGTGCCAGCACCAGATCGAAGTAGGCCATATATTCCTCCGGTTTTAACTTCAGCATCATGGCGATTTCTGGTAACCAAATGGTAAGAATGAATTTTCTCTCAAAAACTTGCTATCAATCCTCTGAGCTAAAATATTTTTCTAAATCCTTTTAGTTATATATATAATTTTCGAATAAATGACATAATTTAAAAAGTTCAGTGTAATTTAATCATGATGTTTTGTCACTCAATTTTTGATTTGATTCGATTTTTTGTTAACGTCGCCCACTACAGTTAACACTCGTCAATCAGATCGAGAGAGAAAAATGAATATTTGATTAATTCTTAGTCTGACGGACTCATTTGCTTAAAGTTAGAGACATTTTACTCAATAAACATCAAACACTGTCTTTGAGCAAATTATTAAATATAAAAATAAATGTAATGGTTTATTTTAACCGATTCTAATTGCTAATGATTATAATAATATTTGCTTATCTAGAAATCCCCCCCCCCTAAACTATGATTCTTAGATGAAAAAATTTGCAGAAAACCTTCTAAGAATTGAAATTGAATGTTGTATTTTCAGCCTTTCTTAATTTAGATTTGACAATATTAAAAAAGAAAATTCGGCACTGATGTATTATACCGTCGACCCCAGTTACATCAACGAAAAAACGTCGCCAAAGCAAGATATGGAGCCAAAGTGAAAACTACTCCACCCAATGCTAAAATATAATAATCTTGTTCGAGGATAATCGTAAATAATCTTTTTTTATAAGAGGTACTTTTCCCGATATATAAAACACAACATTCTGGATCACACAGGCTCAAAAATAACATTTATATACCGTAAAATCCGGCGTATAACGCTCACCTATGATTTCAAGTTGAATTTTTTCATTTTTAAGTGTATTCGCCGCATAACACGCAACCCCTTTTTAACGAAGAAATCTGAAATATTAGTATACATTGCTTTTATCCCTGACTTTTGAAAAAATGGTATACTTTTAGAATGACAACTCTTCTAGTTTATAAGGCAAGTTGCGTTTCTTTTTAATAAACAGTGTTTCTATACATGTAGAAGTCATTTTTTTATGATCAGTTTTTAGTTATTTTTAAGCTATCGTTTCTATACCGGGCGTAAAACGCACACCTTAAGTTTCGATCTTATTTTTGTTCAAAGTGCGCGTTTTCCGCATTTTATGGTATATAAAAAAGGATATTTTTATATACGATCTCGTTTCACTCCAACACCGTTCAACCGATCACAAAAGAAAATTGGCATGTATATGTATTTTTTGTGGAAGGGTTAGTGCATTTCTCTTTGTTGCAACTCCTCACCAGGGAGCACTACAGAGAGAATATCAACTTCTACATCGTTCAATCAATCTCCAAGTTGCCAACATGGTCACTAAAAATGAAGAGAACTTCACTCAATCCTCAATATTTCGCTGTTTCCATTGAATCGTCATTATAATGTGGAGAACAGTGTTGCTTCCGAATATTACAATTTTAACATAAAATAAATACAACAGAAAATTATATTAACGTATTAAACATCCAGATATAAATTATTTACACTATTTTAAGCGTTCATTACACAAAATTTGCTACAATGTGTTACTTTTGCTGAGCGGAGGTCAGCTTAGGGAGGTGTTTTCAAAAATCGACCCACAAGAGAGTTACGAAGTGTTATAAATAAAAAACAATCTTTTTTATCAGCTATTAGATCTACAGAACTAAAATTTAACAAACATGGTTTTTTTCAGCTGAGATATTTAAAAAGCTTTTTTACATATCACTCATTAAATTAACTCATTAAAAACCTCTTTATCCTTCAATTTGTATTGTTTAATTTTTCAATTATAACGCGCAAAGAACGGGTATACCAGCCAATTAATTATAATTTGTAAAATTTTGATTATGTTGTTGTTTGATCTTTTCTAATTTTGTTGGTAAAAATGGTTAAAATTTTAGGATCTATTTTTTCAATGGAAGGAAGCACAGTGCAATAGTTCGAGATTTTGCTTAAATATTATACTGCAGAATATTTAAGCTATTTAGCAGCTTAGCAAAACGACAAAGCAAGAAACGTCGTAGATCTGCACTTCATCATTCAGATTTGTACTTATGCGAACTTATAAGACATGTCTACATGAAGAAAATAAATTTGTCGCGCTTTTGAACGCTATTATCTCGTTATGGCTGCTACAATAATGTGGTTGTTATTCTATCTTTTGTTTATTTCAAGTGTATATGTGTTTGTTTTAAAAATACTACTTTAATATTCACAAAAATTATTTATTTTTTTTTGGAAGGAGTATGGGGCAGATATACGCTGGTGTGCAAAAACTTAAGCAACAGGTGGGTTTATTGCCATAACTTCACGAAAATCATCTGAGAGACATGAAATTCTGAAAATGAGGGAGAGTATTATGTACGTAAAGGATGACGAAAGCATCGGCGCTGAAAAAGGAATACAACGCATACGGTATGGAATCAAACAAAAACAAGTTTATTGAACGCATAGTATCGTGACTCATGATTGTCTATCCAACAGGAAGAACAACAAGCAGATGTTCCTTATATGGTATATGCCTCCCCTTTCTACAATGGTTGCTTTGCACCGTCTCCGCATACCAGAACCAGTTTGGGGCAACATTTCTTGAAGTAGGGGTGCCCATTCCTCAATCAACATCTGCTTGAGTTGTTGGTTGTCTCCGATGATGTGCGTGTGGGAATACGTCTCCCCAAAGCCTCCCACATGTTCGATGGTTTTAAACGGAGCACGCTGGCCAATCCATTCGAGTGATATCTTCACTTTCCAGCAGCTCCTCAACAGCAAGAGGGGATGGCCGTGCATTGTCATCCATAAAATGAAGTTCGGGGCCCAAAGGCACCTCGGAAAAAATGCACATGGGGAAGAAGTACCTCCTCACAATAGCGATCCCCGGTTACAGACCCCTGTCGAAAATGTGAAGCTCAGTTCTGCCGTTCAGCATAATAAACCAACCCAGACAAGAACCCAGGACCACCGTAACGATGTTTTTTTCCCTTGATGTTACTGGGATAAAAACCCGTCCCGATCTCTCCAAATCAAAACGCGTTGAGAATCGCTTCTGGTACTGAACTGACTCTCATCCGTAAAGAGGACACGACCATTGATCAGTTGTCCAGTTTTGTGCCTTCTGGGCCACTGTAAACGGGTTTGTGGCCATCTTCAACG
>BMAV01009188.1:0-37955 GCA_019973955.1 Trichonephila inaurata madagascariensis | reverse complement strand
AACTACTTCTTAAGTTCTATGGCTATGCTGTGTTATGGATAAAATAAATACATCTAGTACACTTATTATAAATGTTGACTATATAAAAGTAGGTAAAATAAAATAATGTACAGAATAGAAAATTTAAAATTAATTCTAACATTAGGTAAATTAGGACTAAACTAAAATGAAGTTTACAACATTAGATTAGGAAAAACTAAAAATGTTTAATATATATAAAAGGAATAACAGTATAAAATGAGGAAGTTTATTTATTTATTTTCCAGCTGTGAAATTACTAGCTCAATCTACTACTGTTCCTAGGGAGAAAAAAATCATGTTACCAGAACTATCATGATAATTGAAGCTTGGTGGTACAAAATATGTACCACCTTTTTTTTAGAACTTTAAGCACCCTATATTTGAAAAAGTGTTTTATATAATAAAAAATGTTCCAACTCTTTTTGTTCAATAGTTATAGTTTTTTGAATTCTGTCTAAAATATTTGTAATTTTTCCCTTTAGTGCATTATTTTTGTCAAACATTGAGTGCATGAAAGAGTTAAATAGATATACAAATATTCTTATTTCTGAAAGGAACCTACATAGTATTAAACATCATTTTCAATAAAAATATTATTACTTAACTTATTATCCATAATGTATAAAGTTGTATCAAAATAATCCGTAGTAAGTAGACTAATGTTAGTTTAATAAGGTTTAAATAATTAGTACAAGAATATATTACTGGTATATGCTATATATTTTTAGTATATATTAAGTCATCTACATATCTAAACAGAAAAATGAAATAATTTTTAATAACATATTTTTTTTCAAAAAATGTAATTATAAATTAGTTGTTTCAAGCTATTCCTAGTTCAATCTATATTACAATAGCTGAAATATTGTAATTTATAATGAACAATACTTAAAAGGTACACCCTGTGTTATTTCCTTAAATTTTTATAGAAATTATCATTAAACTTAACATTATTTACCTAAGAGCCTATATTATAAAAGTGTTCAAGTTGTGGAATTTTATAACATTATTCGCGGATCATAATTTTTAAAATAATTTTCTAATAATATTTGAATGATATTTATTGACACAAGTAAATCTTCAAAATATATCCATGTATGTGTAGTAAATGTCTTCATATCTTAAATATTTCACAAGTTCTTTAATAATTTTGATATTAGATTCATCACTAAGATTACTCATAATATTTCGTGCAACAATTTGTAATAGTTTATCAGAAGTAGTAAAATTGCAGTTTTAAAACCATTATTTAGGGTAAGAAATTTAATCAGATTCTTATGAAATTCAGGGATGTATATCTCAATCTCTCAATATAATTGCTTTTAAGTAACGCATTTGTGACAAATACTATGCATTCTTTATTCGTGATATTCGAAATGTTTGAATTCAATTCTTTTTCTGTACGGGAATCCGATATCTCGTCGATCGGGATAAAATATATTCTCACTAGGAAATACACAGTAAACCAAACTATTTCTTGATTCTTTTCTGCTGACTTATGTAAAAAGAAACTTTCTAAGGAAGGCAGTTTATACACAGGGATGGGCATTTGGGGACAGTTTACGTAACATGACTTATGTCGTCTGTTTATTCCTACGTAAGACATAAAAAAAATAAAAAATAAAACTGGTAGAATCTAATATTTTTCCTGAGTTTAACATTGTACACACAAAAGAAAACTCGGAGAGAATTTTACTTTCAACGAAGTTAAAAAGGTATATTTTTCAAGTCCTCCAATTCTGTCGCAGACTGGTTTTTCTGTTGTAGTGAAAAAGGAAAATTGTAGAAACTAGTCGAAGATAACATTATTTGTGTTGACAAGCTGTCGGCAGAGGTGAATGAAACCCTTTTTTAAGCTCTTCAAGTTCAGTGACATTAAAATTTTTAGAGAGAAGCTGTCTGTACTAATTTATTTGTCAATGTTGAGTAAGAACTGAATAAATGGATACATGATTTTAAGAATATTCTCATTCACCCCTACTTTTTTACTAATAACTTACAAACTATGTGCATTTTAATGCAATTAATATAGCAAATTCTTAGGAAAAGAAGGAGTTCTTATTTTATTTTTTTCTTCTTGAAATTTCTATGAAAAGCATAGTAAAGTTTCAGTTTAGTTTAAAGCGTTTTAGTAATAGTTAGTGATCGGGGTATTTTAATAAAGTTGCTTTTTTGAAAAATGTTTGCATTTTGTAATACATTAAATAATAATAATAATAATAAAAAATTGGCAGTTATAGAGACTGCCGATAGAAGTGAAAATTTAGAACCTTTAGTATTAAACTTTGAAATTCATAATCACTGAATAAAAATTATCAACATCAATCCGGTTTTCACATCTATTGATACTCCGAGAAACAATTATATGCAAATTTATATGGTTTTTTATTATTCAAATATATTACGCGCTCTGTACAAGATCATGACAAAATATAAATATAATTCAATTGAAATAACAATTAATATACAATCATATTATTTATGGATAGTATTTGTATTTACTTAAGGTATCCGGCTACGTTTGGAATTGTAGTTTTGTAAAAGGGTACAAACGAATATTTTAAAAAATATTTAGTGTTTTTTAGATCAGAATACGCGTATAAAATTGCTTTAAAAATATTATTACAATAAAAATCCTTTAAATGCAATATTTTGGCAAAAATTGAACATAAAATTATTTATTTTCAAAATGTTCTCCTTTTATGAAAAATGCCTCTGTAAAAATAATATTTTGCATATACATGGCTAAGACTTCTCCAGAGAGCCTGAACTAGGATTTTATAAAAATCCACATTAATTTCAGAATTACTACCAATTGAAATAACTATTGGTGTTTTTTTGTTAAGAATTATCCACTCGGATGTATTAAATTATGAAAAAATCCACTTCTAAGTTAAATATTTCAAGCATCCTAGTCCAGATTCTGTACAGAGGCCTGAGCTATATATAGGCAAAATATAATTATTATAGAAGCATTTTCCATAAAAGGAGACTGTTTTTAATATAAATAATTCTAAATTTATTTTTTGCAGAAAAATTGCATTGAACAAACTTTTTACTGTAACAATATGCTTAAAACAATTTCAAACGTGTATTATAATCTAAGTGACACTAAATATTTAAAAAAGTAATCGTTTTTACACTTTTGCAAAATCATGGTTCCGAAAGTAGTCGAATACCTTAAATTTCAATGTACTTGATTTTTAACATTATTTAATTGCTTGCATCATTGTCATCATTAATTTCAACAATACTTAGACTTTTAGTACTTTTAATTATTTCATCATCACGTGAGAGAGAATATTTTGATGCATAGTTTACCATTATTGGTTCTTGTAATTGCTTAACATAACACATAAGCCTGTCGGTGACGTGAACCCATAAGATTTCCCCCTACAAAAAGTGCTCATCACTGCTATAGAAGTTTACACTTCTAAAAAAGTAAACCAGTATATTTATTTTATATTTTAATAGAATAAAGTAGTTCGAATAACATTGATAAGTTTTTTTCCATTTTAAAAATTGAGTAATTCTCTGTAACATACACACAAATCTTCAACATTCGTTTAGATAACCGGAAAATATTGATTATAAAACATGTCACTTCATGGAATTTTTATTTTTAACGTTTAACACAGTAAAATTATCTTAAACATTAATATCCTATTTCATTAGCTCTAAACTGATGGTTGATATAGTTTATTGAAATACAAAATATGTAATATTGAAAATACTGCCCCAACAGGACAATGGCCAGAAAATTAGGCAAATTTCCGGCTAGGTGCACTTCATCCTTATGCAAGTGATGTAAAATATATGGCTGTCTGGTACTTAATGAAAAGGATTTTAGGGAAGGAAACTGTAGAATGGGGAATATTCTTTATGTGCGTTATTTATGCGAAGGGAATCAGTGTAAAAATTGTTCCCTATTCTCAGAGGACATGGGAAATGACAGACACTGTAAAGTCACCACCAACGGATAGGACTGAAGAGGGTTGGTTGGTGTATACATCAACTCTCATTTTACACTCAATTAGTTGCGTCCAAGATGCATAGATTACAGCAAAGAGGGTTAGGATGAAGTCTGAGGGAAGTTGATGCAAGAGCAATATTATTGCATATGGATTGAACCATTCACCAATTAGTGATTGTAATTACACAAGTTACTTGTGATGTTGTTTTGGGACGCTTTTATGATGTTCCCGTATAGATCAGAGTCATTATCAGCTGATTGGCTGCTAATGATCTGCACTTATAACATCCATTAAGACTGATTTTGCCCTACAGCGTGGACGAATCCTTTTGCAATGTTGCCTGGCCAAAGAGACGTGGACAACGGAATGACACTTGAAAATGTAATTAGACGAGTCACGCTTCTATTTTCCTAATGAGAGTCCACACACTGAATGTGACACCGACGGAGTGGAAGGACCAATTTGGAGTATTTGCGTTAACGCCTCACCGTGCTATAACGTTGTACATTTTTGGGATCCCATCACATGTGATAGTAAGCCTCCTTTGATGTATAGTCAGAGTACTACGACCGCCAAACCATACGCTGATGTTGTGCTGCTGTAGTGAAATTCTGCTTCCTTGGGGATGCCCAATGCTCTTTAAAAAAGGATAATGCCCAACTGAATACTACACACATCAAACAATGAACAATCATTCTATCTAATTTTTGAACAACCATCACTGTTGTATGTAATTTTACATCGATATCTCTCTCTACGTTCCTAGGACAACCAATGGGAAGGAAAGGAAACATATTCTCCAGAATACCGTACGTGCTTTCTCTGATTCTATAATTAGTGATAAAGCTTCGTGTATCTCCGTCCATAATGTTTCTACAGCCTACTGAGCTAAAATTGTTCTCGCTTTGTGTTAGGAGAATCGTTTCAAAATAAAAAAAATTATTCTTCCTTTTTGACATTGCATTTTTAAGATCATCTTAAGAGGGCACATGAACCCAAAAAAAATATACCTTTAAAAATATGGCCGTTTTTTAACTCCTTTTGGGGGTGTAAAACCCCCCAAACTTTTAACACGTGTATTTAATTATGAAAAAAAAAATTAAAAGTCATTATGATACATATTTATAAAGTAAAAGATTTTTTGTATTATACAAATAAAATTATTAAATTTATTTAATACAAATGAATAACTTAATTTAAACTGAACATAAAAAATTTTTGATTTTAAAACACATAATTTTATATTTTTCAAAAACCCAGTATATAAAACGTATATCCAGTAATAAAAAACTTTAAAATTAAATGAGAAAAAGATTGTAGAAAGTAAAAAAATAATATTTTAATCTTTTTAACTTTCAGAGCGCTTGTACAAAGCTCAACTTCTCGCGGGAGTTCTCAGCCCTCAGATAAACTTTTGAAGGTCATTACATTTCCAACCGTTCCTGGGATTGCATCACGCCTGAAGGTTCAATGACCTAAAATGTGCAGCCACAGAAAAAATCGTGGTTCTGCATTCTTTTTAAAACCCTGGGAGATTTTCTTGTTGCTGAGATTGTTTAAGAACACCCCGCGCAGTATCCGGTTAATTTAAATATAGATGAAGCGAAAAATTACTGAACAAAACATGCCTAATGAAGGAAAATTGTATTGTTTTCATTTAAGTACAAAAATTAACTTTTTGATATTAACATTATTAAAAAAAACTTGTATTTTAATCATTTTTGTGGTAACAGTAATACTTTGTTAAATATCTTGCATTTGTTTTGCTTCAGTTATTAGAAACGTAAGGTAATTTAGATCACTTCCCATCGTCTAAAATAAAACTAATGCTCATAATTATAGAAGGGAGAGAGATAAAAACTCATGTTTTTGATTCTCGAAAAAGTTTGGCAGTATTATAAATTTATTTCTTTTATGGAAAGCTGTAATGAATCTTTGACATTTTGTTATAACAAAATTGTCAAGGATGGAATTAAAATAAGCGTTTGTTTTTATTTATTCAGTTTTTAAGTAAGCTGCTATTGAAAAAAAAATGATTATTAACTAACTAAACATAGGACCCATCCAATTACATTTTTATAATTAGAAATATCATGCACTATATGTGTCAAGTCGGATCTTTAACTTCTTATGAAGTTGAGGTTCTGCTTGTTAGGGGTGTTTCTTTAATTATGTATATGTCCACTATTTTTTGATTAGTCAAAATAATTATAAGGAAGCACATATAAAGTTATTTTAGGAGAATTTTATTTATCATATAAACACATTTTACTATTCATTTTAGTTAAAATTTTAAATTTCCCTCTTAAACTTGTTAATTGGATTTTGAATGAAACAGCAAAAGTGTGTTAAACACAGTCCGTGTTTGGTTTAATAATTAATTAAAGTTATTTTATCAGGTGTTCTTATATATTAATGTTTGCAACAGTGATGGTATAGTTAATAATGAGTTAATTGCTTACTCACATTATTTACTTAAATCAATTAAATAATTTTTAAAAAAATACAAGCAAAATTTAAAATTATAATTTAGCAAAAGATTTTATCTTTATACACATGGATAGCTGTGAACAAGTACAGTCTATAACGTAAATTACCACGCATTTGGAAGGAGTTTTTGGAATGAACTGATTAAATTTGGACTTGTTTTACATCGCGCGCGCGATCTTTGAAGTAATATTAGGGATAGTAGCGGTTAATTTTTTATAACTCTGAGTTTTAGTCTAGTGACAAGGAATATACCTGAGCTGGTACCTCACTCTCTAAACTTACACACTGTATTAATGTCAGTCAATGTAAGAGCCAGTGCTTCGTTAGGTTTAATGGGCAAGGGCCCCTGAACGTCAGTTTTTCGGTGCATCGAGACTCAATTACTTGCCTACGTGACCACATCTGAATGGAAAGGATTTATGGATAAGATATAATATGCATATAATAGAAAATACAAATTACGAACTTTCACTGCTAACTATTAACTAGGAGTTCCAATTTAGGACATCTGAATTGTGTATAGCAGCTGAAAGCAATCTAATACTAAAGAATAACTTCCATGCAAATATCATTCTATTAGTTACGCTTGAAAGAATATATGCTCATGGATTAACATATAATATTTATGTATAAATTGCAAAATCAGTCGACATTTTCATCGGAGTGATCAACCTACTGTTGCTCACTGCTCCTTGTGTACGATCAAATATGTAGCTAGAAGTTAAGTAATTTCAGCAATCATCATTAGGCGATTCAACGAACGGAATCTGAGAGGCCAATTTCACTTCAACATTGCGCAGCACCAGGAACGTTTGTAATGTTGTCGGACATATTGAACATGGTATCTCACTGACTGAAAGAGAATTGCTTCCAGCTATGAGCCCCGTTTCAAATTGAGCACAGTGAACCAGAGAAAATAAGTCAGGAAGCGTCCAGGACAGTGGTGAGACACTCATCTGTCTATTGCGCGCTATATAATTCGACAACCTGAAGTTTTGATATGGGGTGCCATTCTATTTAATCCAAGCGTTTGATTGCATATGCGACACCCCTACAGTACAGCCATGCATCAGAATATAGTTATAATATACACCTTTTTATGCAAATGTTCCTTTAAAGGATCACTAAAAATTTAAGTTTTAACAGGATAATTTCCAGAAGCATTTGACACACACTTCTCCTTGTATTTGTTATTCTACAACACCTTCCATCAACACTCACAAATTCTTATATATTAAATAATTTTAAATGCTGTTTACTGATGCTCCGAGATTTTAAAAATAGTTTTTTCAAACGAAGAAATGTTTGTGAAAATTTAAATTAGACTTTATTTCAAAATACTCTTGACACATTTAAGAAATAAAACAGACCCTAAGAAAAACATTCCACAGTGTTAGTCATTTTATGTGTTAACAAAATGCTTTCATTTAAACATTGTTGTTAATACAGAAATGTGCTTGCAAACTTGAGAAGGGAAAGTAATGAAAATTTCTTCTTGTCTAAGTTTATTATCTCCATTCTAAATTTTTTTCCTACTAAAATCTATTTAAATAAGAAATTAATTCTATTAACAGAAAAATGATTGGCCATTACATGCAAATGTATTTATAATAATATTTTTCCATATCATTTATGTCTTGATAAATGTCGTTTGTCACATTTTTATATAGCTTATATGGATACGATTAACATGCCCTTTAATTTTATAAGTTTTATAACTTTTCTTAGCAAAGTTAATCATATTAACAATTTGTTTCGAAGAGCGCCTTTTTTATTATAAACAATTTGATTTGATTTTGAAAAACTACAATTCAGCTTTCTATTTCAGTTCTTTGGTTGAAATTATAGGAAGAATAGACAATATTTATCTCAAAAATTGGTACTTGCAGTAGATGTTCTCAACTCACTTCTTTTTAAGTTTGTAAAAAGTTAAGAAATATAGTTAGATCTTTAAAGAAAAATATGTTTTGATATGACGGTGTACTAAAAAAAAAATCTAGAAGGCTAATAATTCTTAAGTTACATTGCTGGCCACCGTAAATGCAACACCAAGAAAGACAACAGATAGCACAACAAAATTTATTTTGTAGATAACATGTTGACCAAGTATCAAATCATTAAATTTATAGACTTCTGTGAAGTGTGGTTCCTGCCAGAATCAGTAAACAGAGTAGCCACCATTGTTGGAGATCACCGCTGCCACACGCCTCGGCATTGATTCAAAGAGACTTTGGGTGTGTTCTTGGTGTACAGCAGACCAGGCAGCTTCTCCACGTTGCCGAAATTGATCTGTGTGTGGCAGCTGGAGGTGTAATCTGGGTCAATCGTTGAGCAACCATGGACCACATGTTTTCTATCGGCGAAAGATCCGGAGAGTGAGCCGGGCAGGGAAGCAATTCAATCTGGTGACTGACGAAGAACTTTAGACAATGCGTGACACGTGTGGTCTCTCATTATCCTGTTGAAATATGGCTGAGGCCAAGCTCTAAAGGTAAAGAAGGACAACTGGGCCGCACCTCGGAGATGTAGCGCTGGCTGTTAAAGTACCGGCATGCGTACTAGAGAGGGTGAGTGATTTTCCAACACCGCAACATACCATAATACCCGGTGCAGGACCAGTGTGGCGGTGCATAACGCAGCTGTTCAGTCATCCTCTCTCCACGGTGTCTCCAGACTCGAATCCGACCATCGTGGTGTTGCACACAGATGCGTGACTCGTCAGTAAAGACAACTTCATTCCCTTCTGCCGCCCACATCTTTCTTTCATCGCACCATTGGTGGCGGAGACGTCTGTGGTTCTGCGTCAAGAGTAGACCAAGCAATGGACGTCTTGCGGGCAGACCACTCTGCTGTAAACGGCGTCGAATGGTAAGCGCAGACCCTGAATGATGCGTTACAGACTCAATGCGCTGTGCTACGGTTCGTGATGTGACTGAGAGATCCTTACTGTCATGTGCACAATTTACCTGTCCTCACGTGAAGTGGTGCACTGAGGTGGATGCGGGTCACGTCGGTCAGTCGTACCCTCCGCATCAACGGTCACATATTCGCATTACAGTTGTTTGATTTCCCTTCAACACGACTACCGATTTTCCTGAAAGATAATCCACAATCCGGTAGGCCACTATCCTTCCTCTGTCGAACCCCGGATACTTGATCAAAAAATGATTACTGTTCTACAAAATTTTGATCTTTTTTTAAAAAAAACTCGAAAAACACAATTGCTGGACTTGAAATCATCAAAATCCCAATTAAATAGCACTTTGAGGTGGCGTAACAGGGGGGTGATGTGTTTTTCTGCGCTGAAATTCTAATCATTTGCATATTCACCTGCTAATGCATGTTGAAATTTCATGTTGTGTGTATTTCCTTCAGGGTGTTGCATTTAGGGGCCAGAGTGTATTTTCAGTGCCTTTTTTATTTTTCTTAACTCTTAACTGCTCCCGGCGTATACATCAGTCTCGCTCAACTGGAGTGTCCCGGACGTATATATACGACTTTCTGAAATACAATTCTTTTCTTTAAAAAAGGCACCTGGAAGGAAAAGTTAGATTAAAATAATATTTCAAACCACAATTTTGAACCTTAAAACTAGTAATGATTAAAATCTTATTTTGGGTATGACAGAATCTATTGACCAAAATCAATACAACTCACAGCACGATGTTGAGCAGTCCTTACTTCTAATGCATTCTATTTTTTAAAACGAACACTCGTGACACTTTATCGGTGTTTTGGGGCTGAAATCATCCCTTTAAAAATTTTTTGATTTTACATCTTGCCAATTGTGTGGTTGTGGTGTAGATTGAGCAGAACGGACAGTAGCATCCCATTTGATTTCAATATGAGCTAAGTTTGATTATCCTGCTTGTCACACCGCAGAGTAGCAGAATGAAAATAAGGGTTATCTTGCTAAAATATCGAGCTGGCATGGTTGTTCAAAAAGGAATGGATTTCTCTATGGTACCATGGGACCATCAAAGTGACTCTGATAAAGACTCACAGTAATTGGACACGGCACAAAAGGGCCAACACCCACCTCCATGTGGGACGAATAAAAAAAACGTCCATCGTGGCCCCGACCCCGTTGTTCCGTGAGTAACCCACACCAAGAAAAAAATCAACTTTTCACTAAACATTATTCACTATCATTTTGTATGCCTACATGCTGCTTTTTCGTGGTGGAGTTGCAGTCTCTATTGACATTGTTGTGTGGCAATCTCAGCGCAAGCTATCTAGTTTCAGTGCAAGCTATCTGTAAGTATTTAGCTGTCTGCTAATTGTATTGACACTTAGTGGAGGGTGCACACAGTTCATCACTGTCCACATGACGTCCGGAATTGTGTCAATTGATGTGATTCGTGGTTTTCAGATTCTTTTTCTATTACTCTATCTTCCTTACTTTTCATCCATGTAGCTCTTTAGGAGTCTTAAGAGGTCGTGGTAACCGAGTGGTCAAGGTCACGGACTTGTGGCCGACGTGTCATGAGCTCGAGCCTAGAGCGGCTGAAAACCCACATGTGGGGGATTTAAAGTTAACTCGGGGCTCAGACATCCTCTCGGGGGGTGGGGAATAGGAGAGGGGAAAGCCGGTGAGGTATCGTTCATCTCTTGACAGGTTCAAAAATTGCCAGGTCCGTCACCAAAAGCCCTCGAGTAGCTGAATAAGAAGAAGTTAATATTCCCTCACTCACTCACTCTACAGGAGTCTCCTTGTCCGACGGAATGACGCAAACTTTTGACAGTACCCTCCTCAAAGGCAAATAACTATTCAAATGACTGTCAATTTTTCTCAAAGGCAATTTAAATGTCAAAGTGATAAATTAAATCTAAGCGCCCTAGTTCAAATAAACACTAAGTGCTCTGAGATAATCTTTCTAAAATGAACTCTGTGATGCAGTAAATCACGTGTATCAGGCATCATTCATGCCGATATGGCTGATGCTAAAATTATTTGCATATCTATTAGAGACGAAACAATTCCTAAGTTTGAATTTTACCTTGATTCCTTCTGACTACAACTTTATTTCTGAAAAATAGTGTATATTTATTTTAAAGAAAATGCAACAACAAATGACGTGGAAAGCTACTGGATGATTCCTTTTAATAGAGTGAGTGAATTATATCTTAAAAAATACTATATTATTTTGTCGAGAAAAGAAGTAATAGTTTGTTTTGTTTAAAAATGAAGTCTACAGTAAAATTTCTTTGAAAACAATTCTTAGATGTTTTTAAATGTATTTTTCGATTCGCTTTCTACTTTTAATGAAAGGAATGCTGAACTTTGTTTTCGACATTTTAGGATTTTTTAAATAAATCCATCTATATTGCTCAAGAACTAGAAGTTATTCAAGTGGTAAAAGTAGTTACTTAGAAAGAGTGATAAATCACTTGCAATTTCAGTTTTAAAATCCTTTTCGATTTCTTTCCGTTTTTTATTGAGTCTCGGTGAAATAATACTTCCATTTCCCCGTTTTCCTGAAGACAAAAGAAAGACGTCCAGTCTTTTTGGCAATTTATGTCTGCTGAGTTTTACTCAATACAGTTTAGAGTTATCCGTTAATTATTTCAATTTTTTCTCTCTTTCCTATTTTATTTTACACATTTATGTTACTAAGAGTAAATCGATCTCAAATCTGTATTTCTTTTTTTTTCACATGGGGATATAAATGAAGGGGTTTTGCGTTAATACAGAATACATCTTTTAACAAAATGGCATAAAATCAAACGCGCAAATCAATTGAGTACGTTAGGGTCTATAAGGGAAAAAAAGAAACCATTAAGTAGAAAATTTTTAGAATTCATGCATTCAATTTTGTAATAAATATTGCAATAAATTCGGATGGGAAATCAGTATTAAACATTTTAGATATAAGATAGTGCATGATAAAAACTACATGTTGAATTAATTTATTATTAATCTAATGCATTAATTTTTCTTAGCATCAATCAGGTAATTTGTTTCAGGAAAATGGAATAATTTAGGAAAAAAGTATTATTTCATAAACTTTTAATTATTCTAAAATCAATTCAATCAAGGTTAAATGAGAGCAAATTTAAATAAACATATGGTAAGATTAATAAAAAAACCCATTGTTTTAAAGATTTTTACAATTTTTTACTTGTAATTTATGTATGTGCATTTTGTAAACTAATTTTTTAAGGAAAGGTTTAAAAATGCATAAGAGTATTTTAAAATTCTCCTACAATAATTGACGTACATACATGAAATTTGATTTATACAAGTCTGTGTCGAACTATGTATAACAAAAGTTGGTTTTCTACTAACATAAACAATACTAGTAAAATACGTTTTTATGAATGCTTATTGAAAATTCTTTAAAAAAATGTTAAAATTTTATAAAAAATAAATTTTGCTTTGATTCAAAAATTCATACCAACTTTTGTTACATGTACTAATAGCAATATGTAGAAAAAGTATCAAAGCATTTGGCACAATAGAAAAAAAAGCCCGTAGCATTTTAAATAAAGTTAAACTAGTTATTTTTTCTTTCCGAGATAAATCATTTCTGAAGTTTTTGTTTGCCATTGCTAAAAAAAACCAGTTATAAATAAAAGGCCATATAAATAATAAGGCCAGGTATAAATAAAAGTAAGAATAAAAGCTATCGTTATTCTGAATTTTTTTTAACTTATATCTTCCAAATTTTGTGAGATTATGGAAAATTATATAAAGAACAATTTAGGCTAAATATATTTTATTTCCATTCTGACCGACCGATGTTTGTCAATTGAATTAAGTTTAACTAACAAAGTATTAAATTTAATTTAATGAAGGGAACTGATATATATATATATATATATATATATATATATATCTTTTCCACAGGAATCACTGCCCAAAACTTTAAAAGATATTTATATTTTTGCGTTATGAGAGCATCTGATTATAAATAAACAGAAGCTAAATAGCGATAAAGAGTTCCGTGCATAACTAAAAGCGGAAATGAATTTATGCAAAGTTTAACAGTCTGGATGTTATTGGTTTTATACTAAATAATAATACAAAGAAATGAAGAATAGTTTCAAAAGTTTGCTTGTTAATTATGACAAATGAATCAAAGATTAACAGAAATCTCTTTCTAAAACGGAAATTTGTTTCGGAAGGATAAAGTTTCGGTTCGTAAGATATTTTTAAATACCATAGTACAAAAGCGAATTACTTCAATTATTCGAAGAAAATAATCCAGTCTACCATTCTGGATGCACATTGTCTGTTGCATTACCCAGTTCATTAGCGTTAATGAGAAGGTAAACTAAGTAAAGGAAATGAACAATAGAACTTCGCTTTATTTTATGTTTTTTTTTTTCCTTCTTTGTTATAAGTACAACTTGCTCATCATTTTGTATCTGCAATTATATTGTTTATTCTTTATAGAGACTGACTTTGTTTATTTTTGGTAAATTTTTGATAATTTGTAAGCCTTAATCCATATTTCTTTATAAAACTTTACACTTTATAGATTTAGTATTGTCAGTGGGATATTGTTATATCTCTATATATAAATGTGGGTGAGAATATAGACAAATAATTACAAATATGACTCTGGAGATAGAAAGGTTTCTCATGTAATGAATAAAAAGTAAACTAAATAAGGCTTATTTCTGAGAAAAAAATATATTTCTTTAAGAATTTTTTTAGTCATTGATTGTTGTTTTTAATTACAGTAAAATGAAAGGAAATAGTGGATTACGATAAAAATTAACTAAAGGCAGAATTGATTTGTGTATGACTTTTAGTGTATTTAGTGATTATTTGTATTTACTGTATTTACTGAATTTTTCATACATATTGTAAGCAAACAATTATTAAAAAACATTACTGCAATGTTATATATATTAAAAGAAGTCAAATGCAATTAAAATATAAGATGATGTGAAATGGCAATTATAGTTTCATAAGCAAGTTTTTTGGACTAAAAAATCTGACCCATTCAAAATTATTTTATTTTTATTATATCTACTTTGTTAACCTCTTGGGACCCTCGGTACCTATTTGGGGACTTTCGTAAATTAGCATTTATTCCAATGAAAAGTCCCAGAATACCCAATTGGGGAAAGCTTGTATTTAATGCCTGCTAAGAGATGGTTGCATCATACTGAAGGCAAAATGTTTCATATAGCTTTAAAATAAAGAAACAGAAGAAAATGGTGTCTCAACCCGTTAGAGGCAAGTTGATTCATTTTTTTAATATTAATAAATATAATAATTAGGTTTTTACTCTTTTTTGCAATTAAGAAGTGTATAAGCGTTATTTTACATGCATTTTTGGAAATTTGCTCTGTAGTTATTTACGATTTTTTTCACTTAGAATCAAAAGTACCCGATTGAATACCTTGGAATCAAAGTAGAGCGACAACGCTAAATGTGGTTTTCTATTTTTTGGTAAAATATTAGACAGATGTAGAAATTCAAGAGTTAAAAATATTTGCAGGAATACATATAATCATAGGATTGCTGCAAATGCCTCAAGTCAGGATGTATTGGTCAAAAACCTGCAATGTATCTACAATTACAGAAAACATGAATCGTAACAGGTTTTGTGAACTAAGGAATATATTGCATTTTGTAGATAAGAACAACATATAACAGAAAATTAAAAAATAAATAAATAAACTGTTTTTAGTTCGTCCAATTTTAGAAGTTTTTAGAAATGCCTGTTTGACACTTCCTCGGACAGAGTGTTCTGTCAATTGATGAACAGATGATGCCGTTCTCTGGTAGATGCCCTATGAGACAATATTACCACTCAAGCCAAACCCTGTTGAATTAAAAATTTCACTTGCTGCACCAAATGGGCTTGTTTTGGACCTCTTAATTTACACAGGAGCTGATACAGGTTCCAGTTGAAGATAAGCAATTATATGGTTTGGGAGGAGCAGTTGTGAAACATTTGGTTGGTAATATACCAACAGCAAAAGTAACCCATTTATGCACCGACAGATATTTTACAGGACGAGAAATTTTAGATTACCTCGTGAGTAGAAACGTATATTTAATTGGCACTGTAATGACCAACCGTACTGATGGTGTCACCGGAAGCTTTCCCAAAGATACCGATATGGAGAGAGGTTCACCAGTTTCTCGATACATGAGGATGGAAAAACTTGTCTTGTTAAATGGAAATACAAGAAATCTGTACCTCTTTTGTCAAGTGCATTTGATATAAAACCTGAAAGCAGCTGCAAGAGGTGGGAAAAGAACCAAGAGAGATAATAGATGTCAGACAACTTGCCATTGTAAGCTCAAATAAAACTTACATGGGAGTGTTGATATGATAGACAGACTAATTTCATATTAACGGATCTCCACATGGACCAAGAAATGAACAATGCGTATCTTCGCACATTTTTTGAATATGGCAACCTGCAATGCTTGGATTATGTATATTCGTCATTTCAAACAATGTGAATTTACTCTAAAAATATACTTCATATGATAGACTTCAAGCTTGTGATAGCTGAGATCTTAATTAAAACCCAAGTTTCTGAAGAAACCGTAAAAGAAAGACCTCAACGGAAAAAAAAAATCAACAAATGGTTCCTTTGCCTGTGAATGCTGTATGGTATGACCAAACTAGCCACTTTCCGAAGCATGTAAAAAGAAAAAAATCAAATGAAGTGTCACTTTCCAGGAGTGAGATGCATTAAATGTGACTTGTATTTGTGCTTACAAAACAGAAATTGCTTCTTTGAATTCCATAACAAATAACTACTTTATTATTGTAACATTATATGCATGCAATTCCACGATACCCATTTGGGTACCACTTAAATAACATAAATAACATTTTTAAAATGTACTTTTTATATTTTTTTCCTTTTAATAATTCCATTTTAAGTACACACCAAGAAAATTTGATAAATATATTCAGAAATTACTTCTCGGGACTCAAAAGGCTAATCGTAAGAGAAACTATCTTATTTTTAATATCATATATTGTATTTATTCAAATATTTTTTACTTTCAATGATAAATAGCAATAAAATTTACAGCTTGTTCTCAATTGTTTCTAAACTGATTACCTTTGAACGTAGTTTTTCTAGTTTTTGCAGGAAAATAAAGGCTTCTTAGTCGTAATAAATTGAATTTTTCCAGTAAAATAAAAAAATAGGACTCGAATGTAATAGTCTTCTTAATTCAGTATTTAATTTTGTTATAAATTTAAAATAGAATACAAAAAATTTTGCGTTACATTTATCTTTCATTTTATTACTTTTATTTCTTTTATTGTTACAGTTTCGTGTTTATGATAATGTATTTTTTGTATTATTATTTTCTGTATACCAAAAAAATAAATAAAATTTATCTTAAACCATAAAGAAGAAAAGGAAAAATAGATTAACTTATTTAAGGAAAATAAAGTAATACTATTTAAGTCCATATATCATATAAATTTTAATAAATCATTTTTAAGCCATAAAAAAAATTTTTAAAAATCATTATTTATTGGTACTATTTTAAGCTTCTGGAAAAAAATGTTTTTAGAAAAAAGGAATAATAATAATAACCAGGTAAAGGTATTTAAATCAAGAACAAAAATATTGTTAAAAAATTAGTTATTTCTGTAACTTCATAAACCCAAATTGTTGATTCAATTATTAATTCATAAACAATAATATTATTATCAATAAATTGTCATTAAATTCGGTTGATAATTAAGTAATTTTTCTTAGTCATTTTCTTACAATTTTGAAGCATTGTTAAATTGAAATGGTTTTTGTAAACTGCTATTCAAAAATTATGAGGTGGCTAACTTAATTAATTTCATTATTTACACATACTAATTGATCACATTTACACAAATACTTTGTTTATTAAGAAGCAAAACTTAAAATATTCAGTACAGCAAAGAGTTTATGTGGACGGACAGTAACATGTCCTTTCTACCCTGAAATTAGTGCCACAAGATGGAGCTCTATTGTCGTAACTTTTAGCATACTTTACAAATTATTATTATTATTTGTATAATGCTTTTTTCACCTCTGGGGTGAAAATGAACAGTCTACGTAAATGGTTTCGTCTTTAACGCAAAGTGTTTCAGCTTATCTGTGATTAAGACCCAATTTTCTCAGACTTTTCTTTTTTCCCTTTTTTTTTAAATTTCATTTCTACATAAACATTCAGATAATTTCAATCTTTGATGAGCTTCAAGTCTATCTGTTTTGAAAATCTATACTATTTAAATATATTACAAATTATTATATGAAGAAATTTATGGCATGCCTTTTATGGAGTACGTTATTTTTTATTTTATTTCAAAGCGTTGTCTAAGACTGGATTCTTTTGATTGAGCTTTATTTATGGGTCTCCTTTTCCAGCGTAACAAATTACAATTAGTTTTATGAATATTAAAATTCAATTGTTATTCAATTCTTGTGTGAAATAATAGAAATAAATATTTCCAATAAAAAGTGCTGTTTTGTAGAATCTTTGCAACTTACGTAAACATTGATATCATAAAACAAGGTTGACATAATTTTCTTACTTTTGAAATTTCTGATTAAAATATATAGTTATGTAAGGTTTACTTGAGATAAAATTTAATTCTTATTCGAAAACTCTATTTAACTTATTCGTGTAGAACACTTAAACGTAAATAAGTTGTTTTATAAGATTTTTTAGAGTTCGATCATATAGTAATTGATCCAGAGAGAGAGGGTGTTTATTCATTCTGTGCTAGAGCAACCCGAGGTCCTTCAGAGACGGACCTCGTAATATTGAACCATATTTAAGTGAGGAGACCGACACACACACACACACTAAACACCTATCGGCTTTTCATATTAGTAGGTGTACTGTCGAAAACCGAATACAGGCCTAACGTGGTTTTAATCAGAATTTAACTTATTAAAGGAACATTTAAATTCAATTTCCTAATTATAAATGACTTTTGACAGCAAACGAAATATCCGTAAGACTGCTAACTTTTGAGAAACATATTTTGCGTATGTATGGCTTAAATGAGTAAAATTTCCGTACATTTAATTTCACAGCATAAATTGTTTGATCATCATTCAGTTAGAGTTATCAAGCTTATGGTAAAATTTTTAATTACCAGTTTAAAAAGCTGTTTTTATAGGGATTAGTTGTCGAAGAAAGATTTCAGAAAGGTAATATTCAAGGCTAATGACAGGAATTTTAAGTTTCGCAGTCCATCATTTAGTAGTTCTTGACCTAATAAGAATCTTACATTTGCTAAAGACAAGAATACAAATAAATTTCAACTACCCTTCTCTTCCCTCAAACAGAAAGAGAGATAAAAGAAAAGAAATTATAATTTCAGTTAAATCCACTTCAATAAATCTTATTGAAATTTAGAATGAAAGAACGAAATAAAAAGAATAAGTGATTAATCGATTGCTCTAACTGCAATGAATTTAAACCAGCAGAATTCAGTTGCTCAAAAAAGCCGAGCTGATTTCGCTCCCCACCCCTCTTTTTTCCTCCTGGAAATCGGTGAAGTGAGAGTGTTATTTTACCCAGGAACAGAAGGGGAAAAGAAAAGAAATGGAAAGGGATTTCAAAGTTGGATTACATAGTGATCTATCACCTCTCGCTTGCAACGATTTCCCCCATTTGAGTTACGGTTTGCTCTTATATCGGGAGGATTTATTTAAAAACCCCAAAATTCCCGATTAAAGAGTTTAGCTTATTGTTCTTATTCGAAAGAGATGAATAAATGGGAAAACATGCCTCAATAAAAACTTTTGTTCAAGAAATATTTTTTTATGCATTAACTTTGCTAAAGACGTTTGGGCCTCAGAGGGAAAAAGACTTATATTTACAGTTAAAGGGTATCAAAATATTTTTAAAAAACGATTCAACAAAATATTTTTCTAACAGCAATTTTAAAATTTCTTATTTTTTAATTTTTTTAATTTTTGAAATAAATATGTAAAGGAGATCCTATTCGCTCCCTTTCACTAGTCCTCTTACGGAATGTTTCTTTATCTGTCGTTTGAGATTTAAACCCGCCTTTTCCGAAGAGAAAGCTTGATTTTATGCTTGATTGAGTACTATTTAAACCCTAGAAAGGTGAGGTTAGAGTTAGGCATTACGCTGTTATTAAAATGAGATTAAAGAAGTGACTGTTGGAAGCCTTGGTAGACAGGAATTTAGTTGACTCAAGAGAGATCTGACGAGTGCTCCTTCATCTGATCACATTCAGTTAAATAATTTTATTATTTTTCTTACGAATTTAAGATAGCCAACTATAATTTGATTTCTCCTCGGTTTGTAATCTTGTTTAATAATAAATTGATTGAATCAAAATAAAATTAGTTTTTTCTAATAATATCTTATTCTTTCGGTGTCCCAAACCTCACCTACGACCTTAGGGTCAATACAAATGCACGAATTGAAAGCAATTTTTTGGAATAATTTATTTTTGATACATCACAGAATAACAATTGCTAACTTAAATAGCTTGTAATTCAGTTTAATTTAATTTAATTTACATTCTTGCTCAACTTGAAGAATGAATTTCGAAAATAGTAATATTTGACAGAAAAAAAAAATTTTTTACGAATTTAAAGTAATTCCTTTGTAAGTGCTACAAAGAGAATTTGTTTTATTGCTTTTTAATTACCTTATTTTAAATAAATTATGATAAAAATGATTTAATTACTACTAGTTTTACCTTTTTAAAAATTCAGAAAAAAAAAAAAGGTTACCTGAAATCAAGATTTATCATTTTCTGTTTTTCTATCTTTCTTTTGATGCACATTTAAACTTCAAATTCGTTACAAAAATTTTCAATACATAAACTGCTTAAAATATTGATAAAAATTATTTTATATTACGCTTAATTCTTATAAATGTTTGAAAATTAATATAAGATATGTATTAAAATATATTAGTATTTTTAATATATTTTAATTCCGATGTATAAGTGAAATTTGCTTAAACTCCAAAAGATTTAAGTGCATGAATTTTCCCCTGAAAATTTATTTTTTTATCTTTAAAATATTTAAGAAAAACATTGAGTTTGAAAAAGCATGCACATACAAAAAAAAGTGTACATATATTTTAAGCTATTTTATTTATAATGTGATTATATTATTAAAAAAAATGTCATCTTATTCATTTCATAACCATTAACAGAAGTAAAAACTTAATTAAAAATACAATTTTAATTTAATTGTTTTTTTAAAAAAAAAAAAAAAGATAAAAACGGAACACATTGCTTTGAAAATAAATCAAATGATTGCAAACATATTTCTAAACAGTATTTTCTTAATATTTTTGTGAAATTTTGCTTAAAATGAAATTTATGCAAAGACTACAACAAAACTGTACTGAAGGAACAAGTTCCAAAACTGTACTTATTTTACGGAATATACCATAGTAGGGAGGTATTACTGCTAAATTTGCAGGCAATTTGGCGAGTGTGGAATTTGTACATACAGTTGAAGCCTCTGGCTGTTACAAAAACCGCTCTAACCCTGATAGGCCTCAATTCGAGCTGTGTTTGTTTGAAACATACAGGGCAAGTAGCTTTCATAGCCTTTTTGTCTCTGCCATTTCTTCAAAATTTTCAGGTTATGCAATGGTGGTGACCAGTGTCTCTGTACATCTGGTAAACTAATTGGCCAGAGCAACAGTCAAAACGATTTGTCGAGGTAGTTTCAAAACACGATGGACAACATATTTTTCTTGCGTTATCTTGTTGAAAGATGACATCTCTAAAACTTCGAAGATAAAGAACAATCTCTAGCCATGAAATCTTTAAAATCTTCTTTACCAAAGACATGAACAAGATTTTCTTGCCGTGTGCTCTGCAGCTCCCCATAAAATTTTGTGAACTTCATTGTGTTGACCTCCGTTGCTTTCAGACACAGTCACATCCAACGTAATGCTATATGGACAGAGAGTTATTCATTTTGGTACTGTTGATGAAAGGGAAAGATTATAACAAACATACTAATTAAAATTTTTAATGTATCCATAAAAATATCGTCTAATGAACCAAAGAAACAAACATAATCGGGAGATGGAAATAGTAAAAATGTTTATAAGAATCATAGAATTACCATGAAATATTTGAAAAATACATCCGACTCTAACAAATTTTATATTTTATAAGCATTGCTAAGCAGATCTTATGAAAATTCAAATGTGAACTCAGAAGAAATCCTGGATGGAATGCATAAATTATATCAATATTAACATTGCAAATAAGCAATTTTCGGTCCGAATCAAACGTGTACATGAAGTTTATGAAATCATGCAAATTCCGGTTTGAGAATACATCAACCAGACTTTTTTTCTTCAAAGAACATTCAAAATTAAAATGGTTTTAATACTTCAAGATTAGTCAAATATTTTAAAATTTCAGAAAAGTCAAAACTACGAGGAAAACGAGGAAACTGAGGACTGAAACGAGGAAATTGAATTTTATCTCCATTTGCATTTTCATGATCCAATTACGTTTTTCTATTAACGAATTAGAAAAGGTTCTCTATCGTGGATATAAACCTTCGACAGGGCTAGACAACATCGCCTATGAACTTATTGAACAATTCTCAAAAATGTCTTTATTAATTTTCTCAAATAATCTGACACACACTGAATTTACATCATGCAGAGAAATATGCTACGTATTATTCCTGTTTTAAATGTCGGTAAAGTTTCAGCAGTACTTACAATGCACTGATATATTATTTTGAAGAATTACCTATGCTTTAAAAAAAGAACAAATGCCGTATTAATACATGCTTTAGAGCACAATGCTTTTCCTTTTTCATGATTTCAAAGTTACACTCCCAACACTGATCTACTCTTGATAATTATCTACTTTGTTGTTACTTGTCCAATCCGATCGACAGTAACATCAGATCCAGGTCCACGAAATTAAAGACTAGATGCTTGTTGTACACCTGTAGTTAGACGTATCTTTGAGCACCATGCAGACAGAAAGATTTAGCTCGATTACATCATATTTGGAGAACACCCTGAAAAATTGTCAGGGCCACCTATATCTCTTCCTCTTACACCAACTTCACGAGAGGACTTGCAGCACGACGATTATTTAGAGTGTCCCCATGCCACGAAGGCACTATAGATGCCTCTTCCGGGATTCGAACCCATCCCTTACAGCACAGCAGTCAGCATCTCTAACCACTAGCTTAGATAACATTAAGAGGCTGATAAGAGGCACGTTTGAGTCAAATAAACATGGTTTAATTTATTTTTATGATGCTGAAAAGACTTAAGACTGTACTTGTAAATGTGATAACAGGATTCTTTCCTATTTTTATAAATAAATTTTCAAAACCATAGATATTTAAGAGTGAAGATTTGCCCGAAGTTTTCAGCCATGGAAAAAGTGTTCCACGAAGAGTTTTTTAAGTGTTAAAAATTAAATAATACATGTATCATTTCGCTAATATTGTCAGTATTTCAGATTGTTTTAAATATATTGATGATCCGTAAATATATAAAATATACATGTAGGTAAAAAGGTGTGAATGTTATTGGAAGAGAAATTCCAACAGGCAGTAAAAAATTACAAACTGAACAAACAAAATTTTTCAGCTTTTCCTTTAATAAAAATGCATGCTAAAACTTCTGTAGACAAAAAAGATGAATAAATTGTCTTCTGTGAAGTACTGTAAAATCTGTTTATTTTTCATGGATGGAATTGTAAGTTTGAGGAAAACTCAAAGTCCCGTGGGAAATATTTGTAATTAATTAATTATTTATAGTCGAGTAAAGATATGTATAAAAACATGCTTGTGGTATTTACGATCCCTATGGGAATACACGGTGCTGATTTTACTGACCTATCAAGTAGTGAGCATAACTTAAATTCTACTACTAATACTAAACTTGAAATACTGCACACGGATGCTTCAGATGACCAGAAATAAATTAATTGATCACTTAACCTTTTCACGACGACGTACTAATCAACGGAAAATATTGTAGAGACGGGTGCGTCAAATATGCATCCTCCCCAAATGTCACCGGCAGCCAGAGGATGCACTGGTGAATCGCGTTTCGGAATGGTTCTATTGGATTGCCCGTCCCCAGGGAAAAGTGCATTCAACGTTTTGCCGTCCGATAAGGGGGTTTTAGACAGGTGCATATATGACATACCCATAGCGAAAGGATTAACTGGTTTGCCCGTACATCGTCACGACAAAGTCAGTCACGACCAGTTTGCACGTAAACTGTCCAAAACCTTATAATTTATTATTTCTATTACTGTGTGTGTGATTTTCACATATTTTAAATTCTTATTATGAGATTGTTATTGCTAGTATTTTTAAGAGGTGAAGTTTGGCCATGGTACTGAAATACTCTCATCAGGGAATTTTTGTGGTAAAGGCGGGAGATAGAGAATTGTCCATTGAATGCAAGAATTTAGATTTTTGAAATATTCCATAAAGAACAGAGGTAGACAAGAAAATAATCAATTTTGTTGCTTAAAAAGAAATAAAAATGGAAAGTTAATCCCCCCCCCCAAAAAAAAACCTCGATATTATATCTGTCTCCATTGCAATGTGAGACTTAAGATGACACCTTGCTTCAAATTGTGTATGTATATATGAAAAAGATTCTGTAATATTTCTGGAGAGTGGTAAAAATAATTGTAAGACGTGGCGAGTGCATGTTATTACTGTAGCGAACCAAAGGTAGAGTGTGGCCGATGGTGAATGAATGCAATTGGATATAGGATTGTGAAGCGTCTTGTAAAATTGTAAAAATAATTTATTGAAATCTTGAAACACATAATATAAAAATAGAGGCAACAAAAAAGAAAAAAAACCAGAACGGGGAGGGTGGAATTTCATGAGAAGGCAATCAGACAAAAAGAGGATTACACAAGATTTTTGCTTTTTTATCCAGTGGTTATTATATAGTAGTTCTGATTGGAAGAATGGGCGGGGCAAGGATTTCGGACTAGCCGAATACGATTAAGATTTAAAATTTGTTTCGAACAATAATTAAAAAATTATTTGAATATTTTAAAAGTTAATTAAAAAGGGTGCCCGGGGAAAATTATTAATACATATATAATAATTTCAGTAATTTAAAACTTGAATTTTTAAAAAAATAACGGGGATCTTTTGAACTACTCTTTCCCCCCCATATCATTGATCAGAAATTTTTTTTCCTTCATATACCCCAGGTTTCAGGGGAAAATCCCTTTCTCTTTTTTTCATTTTCTTTTTTTGTAATCTCGCGCTCGTACTCGTCTCTATTCCTTTGTTGTTCCTTCCATATATGTTTGTGTGTCTCAAGATGTTAAATAAACAAGGTTTCTTGCCACAAAGAACTGCCTCAAATCATCAAATAATCAACATCAACCATCCAAAATATTCATTATCATTAAAATCGCATTCTCACTCGTCAAATTATAATCGTCCTTACCACTCGAGACGATTATTACATTTGTGTATATGTGTTCCATTTTCGAGTTTTTTTAATATTATGCTTAGTTATATTTCTAAAAAATGTGCCTTTTTTTGGAACCTTTTGGGAAAAAAAAAAAAAAAATTAATGACAGCTTATGGAGTTAATATCAGACACGAAATGTAAACGTGTATGAGTGGGGTATTAAAAATTTTTTTAAATCTAAACACAGGTAAAAAAACAATAATGTAAATGTTCTTTTATTTAATTTTATAAAATTAATGTTGAATTCGATGTACACTGTAACTGTGTTAAAAATTTAACGGTAGGGAACTTATGCCATCATCTCCCTACCCGTTAAAATTGATTGTATAAGCAAAAAAATTGTGTAAACATCACGATTTATTTTTGAGGGGAAACCCAAAAAAATATGTTTCTTTAAAAACCCTTCGTAAAAAGGTTTTTTCTGAAAATGACGTTTAAACCCAAAATTTTTAAACTTTTTCCCCTTTTCCCATTTAAAGAATATTCTACTGCATTTTACGGATGTATTATACATATTTTTTTTAACCCGGAAAACTTTTTCACGTGCAGCTTTAAAGTCACATTTAATATGCTTAATAGGATGCATAATTTTTCATTCAAGGAGAAATTTTCCAATCATTTTTCCTTTCCCTAATTTTTAAATCCCTGCTTTGATTCTTATTTTCCCTATTTCCGCTACCAAATTTGAAAAATGGTAAATAAAATATGTTTTCCTCGTCTCTTCTTTATTGGCTATTAAGCTACATAATCTAATATATTTCGTGAAACCTTTATTTGCATTCCTTTAACTACCAGCTTTTACAATCAAGACAAATCTGAAAGATAAATTTTTAACAATTATACATCACTTGTGCCAATTAAGAAAGTGCTAAATATCTGATTAAATTATACTGAGAAATATATATATATAAAACCCTTTTTTAAAAATTTTCCTATAATTCTTTTTATTTGGGGAAACAGTAAACCCAATATAAAACATGCATCTAAATTCGAATGTATGGATAATCCTCAAAATAAATGAAAATCTAAAACTTATAATTTTTTGCAAAAGTTTACACTATATCATTTTATTGAGTATATTTTGTGTTATCGCTATTAATCATTTACGTGGACTACATAAAGTGCATGGCTAAACAATATATTACATAGGCCTTCATTTTCTTAAATTAAATTAAAACATTTACCATAACTTTAATATGGGGATTAAATCCCAAATTAACGATAGAAAAAAACAGAAATAAATTCAATGAAATTCGATAAAGCAAAATTAAAAAATATTAAAAAAAATATATTTTAGAAAATTCTTGTAATTAGTTAATATTAAATTATATGTTATTGAATCTCTTAATATTATATATTAATATTATCTGTTAACATTATATTATCTGTTATTAAATAACAATACTTTTTTCATAAATATACCTTAAGAAAAACTCCTGCAAAAATAGTACTATAAAAATGTACCTATATAAAGTGTTTTATTAAATTATGATAAAAAAAAAGAATATATATATATATATTTATTTATTTATTCAAACTAAATACACCATTTAACAAAAAAGAAAAAAAACATTACCTAGAGAAGTGCTCGATTGTGAAATTTTCCCATCAAATCCTTTTTCCTAAATAAAATATAAAATTTGGTGACCAATGAATGAAGGGGGAACTACGGATGGAACTGCCATTCAGCGTATCTATAAAATTCTAATCTAATGTTAAAATTTTTTTCTGTTGCATTGAGATTTGGATACCTTTAGCAACTAAAAAAATGCCTCGCCCGGGATTCGCTCATTACGGGTAACTTCAGGGTTTAAAAAGAGATCGATCTTGGGGGAAAATAGGGAGGGGGGGCAAATAGGAGAATCGCTCGTCATAGGGGTAAAACGATGCCCCCATTGAAGATTTTGCAGAATGGGGGGACGGGGGAATTTCAGCTCATGACGGTAACGGTCGACAAGACCCCGTCGCGTGGACGGGCTGGTTTCCCGTCGTTGCAAAACACCTGATTCATCTTAAGAACCATCGGGCCTCGCCCCGGGGGTCCCCATGCCACGCCGCGGCTGATAGGCGAAATTTGCTCAAAGCGACCTCTACACCCCCATACGGCTGTACGCTGTCAAGCCCCATTACAGTGGTGCTTGGCTCGATCAGGTTGGAATCATGTTTACTGAGGACGTATAGTGCTTAGCTTGATCCCTTCCCTCTGTGTCCTGACGATCATCAAGCGTGTCTGGAGACGGTCGGGGGAACTGCATCCTGCTTTTACTATTACACGCCCCACAGGCCCTCAAAAAATTTATGGTCAGTGCCATTTCTTTGAACCGGCCCCTTTGGATTGGCACACTTACAGCACATTGGAACATTTTAGAACTTTTTTTTTCCTTTCTTTGCAGTCCTGGTTGTTTTCAGCAATATAATGCCAAACCACATACCCACGTGTTTTGAACGTTTTACAGCTTATAAAACCTTTCTTTGCCACCAAAACGCCAGACCCCTCCAATCGAGTTTCGGGGATATGTGGGAAAAGGGCTGACCCGGGAATTTGATGACCTTGATAATTGCAAATTTGGAAAAAAATATCCAGAGACCATCAGGGTGTTTATCACTTTTACCGTTTTGGGGCACCCAGGCTAGAGGGGGTTTTAAACTCCTTAAGGGGAAAGCTGTTACTTGCAACATGAAATTTGAAAAAATCTTTTTTCTGAAATTTTTTTAATTTTTTATTTTATCTTCCTACCCACAAAGTCTCATGGGAAAAATGTTCTTGGTGGTTTTTTTTTTTTTTTAAGAGGTATTTGCTTTACACATATAAAATTTTAATGTTTTGAAAACCCTGACCCAGCAAGATCTATAAACCAGTTAGACATGTGATACTACATACATGTAAATTACATGTAATGCTAAAGTACAAGGAACTGATATTTTGAGTTTTAAAAGTTTATTAAGTTACACTGGTTTAATTTCTTTTATTATCGGAGTGCCTAAAAAAACAAACAAATTTTTTTCCTAATTTGACTGGGAAAATGTTATAGAGGTTCTGGAAACAAGGGGGTTACAAAAAATTCATTTTAAAATTTCCCTTTTTTAAAAGGGGTTTCTAATGATAATTCTTTCAATTCTACGAAACATATTTAATTTAAAATTCAAAATATTACTTTAAAAATTAAAAAAATAATTAATTGGTTTCGAAAGATGGATTTTTTTATTGTTCCAAATATATCATTAAATACTTATTTCAAGACTTAATTAGGGAAGAAAGTTAAATTTTAATACTACGCACAATTAAAATGTTTGATAAATAATTTTCAAGATAAAACTTACGATACAGTTCCTACCAAAATTCTCAATCCACGAATATAGCTTTATAATCTTTAAAACGTGGGAATTGAAATGCTTAAACTTTTTTATTCTTTAAATGAAATTGTACTTGTTTATAAAAGAAGGATTTACTAATCCTCATTATGCTCTCATTAAATCTTAAATTTAAAACTTTCGTGTTATTGAATACATTTACTTGGAAAATGTCAAAACATATTATTTTTAAGTAGTAACTAAAACATGCATAATTAATGCATTTTCAAAAATTTAACGAACTTACAATTCGAATTACACCCACGAAGGAATTTAAAGCTGAAATTATTTTCGAATGAGCAAAATAGAATTATTTGAAATTTATTCGGAAGAATCTTTTAAAAGAGTAATGAAAAATTGTTCTAGATCATTAACGAATCTAATAAATTTAAGCGCCTGAAAAAATTCTTTATGATAATTCATTTGTGAATTTAAATTTAAGAATAACATGGATATTAATAAATGCATGGATAAATCATTTAAATAGTTAAAAAGACATCTTTCCAACAACGACGGAGTACAGCTAAAAAGTTCATCTCTCTTAATAGTCGATTTATGTATAAAGCAAGAAAACTCGCTTTATAAAATGAAAATCTTTCCTTTCAACAAATTCTCTTAACGATGTTTGGAGAAAATATGAAGAAGTATTTTAAATAAACTTTCTTTATATTGATTTTTAAATTGAGTCAAGGAATACAATACTTACAAATGAACGAGCAAAGCATGACGAATAATTATTGTGATCCTCAAATCCTACGCATCATTTAAAAGGACCATTATTTGCTCTCAACATTTTCCAGTAACTAAGGTAATTAAGGAATATCCTGTTTTCATATGTGGCGATATTCAAAAGCTTTGGAACGATTTTTTATTCGGTAATTCCAAGCATCTGTCCTGTACATAAATTGTTGTCTTGTGTTATTAATATTTTCTTCCCTAAGATGGTTTTATTTTGTTTTTGATATTAAGGATAATAATTGCTTCTCTTATTTTGGCATAAATGGTCTTGTTTAGTTCTATAATAATGAGAAGCACTTTGCATTTTGTTTTGAAGTGATCACTTCAGGTAACCGTCAGAACCCTAGTACCGTTTTCAGTAATGATTTTGCATTTAAATAAAGGTAATAAATATTTAAAAAATACGACTATGAATGTAAAACTACAACAAGCTTTTTATTTCATATTACTATACTTAGGTATTTTTGTTTGATATTGATTTTTGTTCACACAATCGAGACATTAATAATTAACCCCTTAAGTGTCACCGGCGTATATATGCGTCTCGCTTAACCTGTGTGTTATGTTACGTATATATCCGTCCTTCTGAAATAATATTCTTTTCTTCGGTTTGCTATCACTAAACTCATTTCGATGTCATTGGAATACAATAAAATTTCGTTGTCTGTATTTGTGCAGGCTTTAATTCAAAAATAATTTGCTTATTTGTGGATTTTCTTTTTTCCCCCAATACGCACGCCTATGTGAAAAACGATGATACTGTCGAGCTCATTGAGTAACTTTCAGTCAGTTAAGGGGATAAAATTAAAAATAAAAATAATAAAAAAAATTATCACAATTGGGTTTTTCTTAAAATATTTTAAATTTAAGTTTTCTGAGGAAATTAGAACGTACAATACACTTCAATATTTATTGAAAAAATATAGTGGTAATCATGCTTTTGTAAAATTTTATTTCAATGTATCATATATCTTATTGCGATTTAAGGCTTTATGAAATATCACAAAAGTAAAATCTAGAATCGCATACGCAATCAGTAATGATAGATTCAAGAGTAGGAAATATAGCTTTAATTTTTTTGTATTATGTTGATGTTGAAGTCTTTAATTAATATTCACCTTTGTAGATATGTCTTCAGAACGCAGTATTTCAATATTTATACATTAAACTCAGATTGGTAATATAAGTTTTGTTTAAACGTTACATAATACAAAACCCCTTACCTAAAAAAAAATCGGTGGTTACATTCCGGTATTTTTTTTTCTTTTTAATTTTGTAATAAAATTTAAATAATAATAATAATAAAATTAAGATATTTTTTACCGTAAAAGTAGTCATGGAAACATACATTGAGAATGAGTCTTCAAAAATAATGAATAAAAAATATAATTGTGTTTAATTTTTAAACAATTGTTTACAAAACCTTTATTTACTTATTACTCAAAGCATTTAAATTTTGTGTTTTTATAAATTTATTGACTCCTCCTTCATTTCTGTTATATTTTTCAAAGAAATTAATATAAAACATCAAAGATTTTCCTGTTATTTACTCTACATAAGCTAACTAATTTCAACGTGCAATAATGAACATAGGAATAATCGTTTATGAAAGCATATACAGAATAAGTTTAATATTTGAATGTTGATTAGTTGAATGATTCAGTCTTCTGGTATCTGCCTATTTAGTTAAATGTAATTTTTTAAAACCATTGTAAAGGAAATTACTGACTAAGTAATTTAACCCTTAACATCTGCCTACGTATGTATACGTTTAGCTCAACCATTGCGTTAAATTCCCCGGACGTATATGCACGTCATTTCTAAATACAATCCTTTTCTTTCCACTGCTATCAGCAAAACTATACGAACATTTTGGAATGCAACAAAACTTCCTTGACAGTGTTTGTGAAGAATTCACATATTACAATGAAAAATTTATTTATTTGTGCCTTTTTTTTCCCCTCCAATACACCGCATACGCTCGCCTATGTATAAAAAGGTGGCAATGGGGAGCGAATCGCGTAACTTTAAATCGGCTCTAAAGGGGTGAAAAAAAATTCAGATATTGTTTATGTCACTATTTAATTTTCAAGACTGAGTTTTAATGCGCAAATATCACCATATCACCATATTCTATAATTTATCAATGATTTATACACACATATATATATATGTATATATATATATATATATATATATATAGTTTAACCCCACTTATTCGGTCCTAAGTCCGAAATTGCATTCTGACTCGCTAGGTCCTTTTTTATAGTTCCTTTTTTTGTATTTTTTCGATCTTCATGTTTTGCTTTTATATTTTTATTACGTTATTTCTTGTTATGTTCATTATCTATTATTTATGGTTTTTGAAATATTATACAAATTTATTATATATATATATATATATATATATATATATATATATATATATATATATATATATATATAAATTAAAATTTAAAAATTCTAAAAAAATGTGTTTTTTTTGAAAAAAATTAACTAGATTTATCCTCAGCAAAATATAAGTATATGCTGCTATTTCCAAAGCAATGAGACATTATTAAAATTTATGTATTTTTTTTTCTAAATAGCTGTAATTGTTATTACTTATACTAAACTATGCATACGAAAGCTACCTTGAAGCTATTTTGTAAATAAAGGCACAGTAATATTTGTGTAAACTATCTTTAAACTATATTTCATAAGTAATGTTTGACTTTAATTTTAATACTTCTGTTGAATAACATAAGCAATATTTAAGAGGATTTTGAATTTCATATCCTAAAATGATCAATTATTAATAAATTTAACTACATAAATTAATTAATTTATTAATTAAACATTTAAAAAAATTATAATAATTGATTTTTGACAAAAAAAAATACGCCTTTATTGATATGAAAACTTCTCTCTTTTTGAAGCCCAAAAAACAATCATAATAAAATGTCAAAAACGTGTATATAGTTTTTTTATTATGTTATTAACATAAATCATTGTATATTATGAAGCTTAAAATTATATTTTAAAGTAATATGCCGTTCCACTTTCTACATCATCCCATTAGGTGTCAAGAAAATATTAATATAAATTTTATAATACAGCAGAGAAAACTACATATTTCTAAATAATCAATTCATTATTTTGAATAAGTTATCAAACAAAGCGTTTTTAATTCAGCACTGCTCCTTTATTATTGAGTTTACTTTACAAGTGAAATAAATATTCTAAAAGAAATTTTCGCAACTCCTTAATTCCCCGAAAAGGAAAAGTACATATGCATATATTGACTGTCATTAAAAGTTCTGAGTTACCCTCAAAGCACAACGGTTTATTTGGGGGTTATCGCAGGGCCCCGTAAATCATTGTGTATTTTTTAAACCGCGCTTCATATTAATATAAATAAATTTAAAAGACAACGCTTTTTTAACCGTGCGCAAAAACGAAGATTCTTTCGAATACTTATTTGTTGTTCGCCTTAAGTAACTGATGCTCTTCAACCGATGATTGAAAGTAATTTATATTTAAATGAACGACTTTCGTTTAAGAATATTGATCGATATATAATGTGAGTATTATTTGATTTCTTTAGTTTAAAAACATAAAAGGTTATTTTTACTTCCTACTGGGCAATGAATATTATTAACTTTAGCATAATTCTGAAGAACTGCTTTCAGAAAAATATATTTAATCTTAAATGACTATTAAGTCAATGTATAACGATATTTCTCTCGAAATATTGAGTTATCCGTAATGTAATACAGTGAATAAAAATCCTTTTACATATGTTTTCTTCTCGATTTTTCCAATACCAGTAGTATAGATGGTGTTTTTATTCTATTTTGTGTAGAAACTAAGTTGAATCATAGTCAATCTAATTAAATTCGTAATTTGTATCGTATTGGCTATTTGCCTAAATGGTATTTTAATAGAACTACGCAACATATATTCAAGCAATGTTTATAATTAATTAAATAATTTTGATATCACTTATTACTTGTTAAAGGAAATATTATGACAGTTAATTAAACTAAATATTATTGAATTGCTACTTTTATAAGCTCTTTGATATTGAAAATACGCATCGTTCAGAGAATTTTGTTAATCTTCTTATATTTATTTGTAATACAGGCTGATTCATAAAAATGCATACACTTTCCAGATGCTTTTAAACTGTAGTAGTCAAAGCCATGCACCACCTCAGCAAACCGTAATTTAGATGTAATTTAGATGAACCGTAATTAAATGTAAATTTTGTGTCTCACCTCTGACGGAAGTGACGTGGGTAAAAGTATGCGGAACATCTGACTAGTCCATCGAAATGGCAGCGTCTAAAGTGAAAATGCTTTTTGTGTTTTGAATTCTTAAAACATTCACGGGATCCACTTTTTTGGACATATTGTTGATGCAACAATTGAAGGACGACGATTGACAACTTTATTCTTCGATTGGATGGTGCACCACCACATGGTCGGCCAATGTTCGAGATTTTACCTCGATGACAATCGTTTAGATGATTCCTTGAGATGGATAGCCGTTTGCTGGCTTGAAGCTGGATAATCTCAAGCAAAAGGTGGATCGATGTTAACAAGTGGCCTGAAAGTGGTCTTCCGGTTATGGAATCAATTCCAAACAAGTGTAATGTCACCAGGAAGGTCAGCAGGGGTAGTCATGCAGCATCGACATCCGCATTCAGCGCACGACACCATATGTGGACAACGACTCCTCAGCTTCCCCGTGACCTTGCTGTTGTGTCTGGAAGAAGAATTTCCAGGCAGACTGTCTACAGCCGCCTTGCAAAAACTGACCTTTACACCCGACATCCTTTTTTTTGTGACCCTTTGACTACTTCCAACGGGAAACACCGAATATTGTGAAGCTGAAAACATTAGTTGTGGATACCACAAGATTGGGGACATGTTCATGTACCAAAAAAGGGATTCTCGTCGAGTCTTCACTTGAAAGGAAAATGTGTGTGTGGAATTCACTTTCATCCATCCTATGAAACATATTTGGTACCAAAGGAATCCTTGTGTATGATGGCATATTGTTGGGCAGTCTCCCACTGTATGTTTTTGATGCCTATACTGACAACTCACAGCGCTATAGGGAACAGATCCTGGAAGCCAGTGTGAAGTTTCAATGGGTGCTGAGGTCCCACACTATATTTTTATGGGTGATAATGCGTGGCCACACATAACTCACAGTGTTGATGAATTTCATGAAGTAGCGGATATTCGCTATATGGATTGATTCTGATGTCTCCGGATTACAGTTCTATTGAACATGTTTTTGGATGGTCTAGATAAATCCATTTCTCAGTACTCATTTTAGCCCCGGGGTTAAAAATTCCTGCTTTTAGAAAAATAGGCTTTGTTGCCACAAATACTTATTTTCACCCTCATAAACAATATATGGTTTGTTTTGAGGCTTGTAAAGCAGTTCAAACTGGTCACACTCTATATTAGGTACACTTTCCGAGTTAAATGCTTTATTTCTGATTCATGATTTCATACTTTTTTTATATGACTTGTATCTCAAATCACAATTAAAATCTTTTCTATATTGTTATGTTGCTATATTCTTTCTGACATTACAATACGTCTTTGTGCAAATTACATGGCAACTCAGTAAATGTTTTGACAGATTTTATGTTTGTGACGAATTTCGGACATGAGTATATCTATATATAATTCGGAATTTATTTAAGAAACACTTTACATCTTATTTTTTAGAAAAACACTGCAATTAATCTATTCCTGATTTTTCTATTAAATTTTGCCATGTATGAACGAATTCATGAACAGTTTGTAATATATTTTGACAGGACATGAATTAAGGGATAGGGGAGAAATAAAAAAATTTTTTGGGGTTTCCCATTTTTCTTTTCCTTTTTTTTTTTTATATAGCGTATTTTTGGGTTTGAAAACAATTGATTTAGAACTTCAGTTCAATATGAAAATATGTTCATTTGGTGTATAATTTTAAATTCAAATTAAACATTTTTAAAGACTATAACATTTTTGTTATGTGTTGGTTTGCTTTCTTTGGGTATGCATGCAATCATCAGAAACTAAAGAGGTATCTTTTATTTGATTTCCCATTTATACAGTTATTCGATAGCGCAGTTATTTTCTAGATTTTTATACTTTTCGAAAGACATGTAGCATTTAGTGTAGTGGGATTTAGATTTATTAGAATACTTTTTTTTAAGAAAGATGATACTAGTGTGTGTTACGTTGAATGGAACTTGTACATGGAGTTCACATAGCATTTAAAGTTCAGTTTTTTTCAAAGGCATTCGAAGGCAGCCTTTATGAAATTGTAAGATATTCAATACATTTAACTTGTTAAAAATATATGTTTGAGTTAATCATATCAACATAAATATATTCTTAATTATTTTCTTTCTCTACTTGAATTCAAATGTATCAAAAATAATACATGGTAGGTATTTTGGAAAGAAACATTTTGCTATGGAAAGTTCCAAGTTTATAAGAAAGAAGAAAGGAGGGGGAAGCTTAGTTGTGTGTTGTTCTGACAAGCAAAGAAAACTGTATTGATGGATTAGAACCAGTTAGTATGATCATTGACGAAACTTCTACGCCACTTACATTATCAAAAAAACTAGAGCAGTGAGGAAATTTCTTCATTCTTTCTTGTCCTTACACATTTTTTTCTCTTGATTCATTTCCCTTGTTTCCTTTCCATCGAGTAAGACTTGTTTTACGATATAGTTCCAGTAGGAAGAAAGGAAAGTAGGGAAGTGGAAGAAAAAATATATAAGTGCAGCATATTTATCAAAATGAAATGCAGCTAACGATTTCCAATAAGTTTAGAATTCTTGATCGTTTCGATGTAAAGTTTTCAGGATGCTCATTTTTTTTCCATCATATAACTCGAAAAAATTCATTTTATATAATATATGAATTTCTCAAGTCACATTAATCTAATCAGTCGGATGTGCACAGTTTTTGATAAATTTTTGATTCAAGTTAAAAATTCCACATCAATATTTGAAAATTAAAATAAATATATTCTAGACGTTTATAGATTTAATCATTATTTAGCTTCCACCCAACTAACTTTGATTCCATTATTTCTGAAATAACACATCTAAGAACAGAAACAATACTTTTTTTTGGTCTGAGGGATCTACATTTGGTTTTTTTTTATTCTTTATTTGTAGTCTAAATATACTGAGAAAAGTATAGCAGTTATAAATACAGCTTATATTTGTTTTGTTAAATCAGTATAAATTTCATTTATATGTTTTTTTTTACGTATTTTAGAAAGTTTTCTGACGGTTATATAGGTTGATTAATAAAGAAGTATGTACAATTTCAATGCACTATAGATCAACAACAATTTATGATATTGCATATTACCTGTAACAGAATTGTATGGGATTATTTTAAGTTTGGTTAGAGACAGTCACATATGTTTTATGTGTAAACCCTTTACCAAATGACACTCATTGATCCGGTAATTTATTTCCGCCCAAACACGTGTTAAGGTATCTGAATAAAGTCCATTGATAGCGGTTGTGATACGCTGTTTCAGCTCCGCTAGATCAACAGGAAGTGTAAATACGAATACCTTGTCCCTTACGTACTACCACTGGCAGAAATCACAAATTGTTAAGTCAGGACTTCTGGATGGCCATATAGAAAGTGGCATGTTGTAGTCTGCGATCCCGTCCAACCCATCGGTGAGGAATACGCTCATCGAGGTAATTGCGCACGTTGGCTAACCAGTGTGGTGGTCCACTATCTAGTTGTAGAGGAAGTTGCCAATGTTGTCCTGCAACATATTCAAAAAAGTGCTTCTGCAATATTTTGCTAAATTCAAAACACACACACAAAAAACTTTTTTTTACTCGAGACACCTCCAATTTGATTGAATAGTCACATATAGCGTAAGTATTATTATTACCTTCATCACTTCCATCAGGGACAAGACACAAACTATCATAGTATTTTTACATTACGGTTCACTGAGATTACGGTTCTTGTCTTTGATTGTTACTACTTTACAGCATCTGAAAAGTGAATACTTCTTTATGAACCCCCCCTGTACATAGAAGAGTTTTTGTGACCCACCAAAACTGTCAGGAAATCCGTTTTGACTCCACATTTTTTTCCCCTCGAACGATCAAAGATTAGTCTCGTATATTCCACTATTAAGAAAGATGAACTTCTTTAATCATTTATTGGGAAAACAATGTGCCTAAAAAAAGGGGTTCTGAACATATGCTAAGTTCGGAGGTTAAGCTCTCTAGAAGATATCAGGATTTTACAAAAATTAGCCTAAATTCAATTTTCTCTTTTATTCCATAACTTCCGATTTTGATTCAGCAGCGGAGTAGTTGCAACTTGAACTTAAAGTCTTGCCTCAGTTCAGAGTACAAAGTAAATGTTTAATGCTATGTTAATTGACTTTACAAATCCTTTACTTTTATCTGCGGAAAAATTTCTATTTATGAAGGAATTTACTGAGAAAGTGTTCTTAGTATTTGGATCGACATACATTTGCGAGTAAAGTGTTTAGTAAAAAAGATAAGTAAGAGTAAATATAGATGGAAGAATGTTGACAATACTTGCGGTTATATCGAGGATTTCAATAAGCATTATCTCTCCTGATTTAAAAAAAATGTAGAAAAAAATGATATGTACATGTCTCTAAAAAAGGATTCTAAATTTAGATGTGCTTACATCTATAGATATGAACTTAGAGCAGTAAATAAAAACTGAATACATGCAACTATTTCATTTAACTCAGATTTGTTGTGTGTGATTTTATAAAACAATTTATAACTTTTTTCTGAGATGCAAAATTAACTAATGATTGCAAAAATTTTAAAACAGAATAGCCCTCCCCACTCCTATAATGCGAACCTCGAACGAAAACATTTGCTAACCCCTGCTACATTACATTTTTCATTAACTGTTTTTTCG
>BMAV01009185.1:0-20593 GCA_019973955.1 Trichonephila inaurata madagascariensis | reverse complement strand
TAATGTTATAAAGCTTGAATTTATAAATATTATACGTAAATGAACAAATTCTGTACTCAGAATGTGTTAGGAATTTAACCTTAATCAAATTAAAAAGGACGATATGCATAAAATCGAGATATGATCTTAATCTATCGAATTTAGGAGAACCTGCAGCAAAACAAATTTTAAACACTTAGCAAATACGATACACTGAAACATACAAAGAGTTATTACAATTGAATCACATAGGAATAATAGCATTGAAAAGAGCAGCTTTCACAAAATATCAAAGTTCCATAAAACAAGAATTGAATTTTAACATATCTAATTATATTCATTCCTAGATTCGAATAACATCTAGCGAATACAGAGAGGCGGAAAAATTGCTGCCAGATACTTGAACAGATATCCAATGCAAGCAGAAAAATCTGTTGCCAGATACTTGAAAACTGATCCATTCAAGTACACAGATAAAATAAATGCAAGTCAAGCCACGCGATAATTAAACCTATATTTACATACATAAATAACAACAGCAAAAAATATTGAAACACATTACATAATCTTAAATTCATTCATAATCAAACAGAACGTTTCCACACACATTTACTATTTAAAGCTACACCCTCTGTAAGCTGAATCAAACGTAATTGTATAAATATTGCTGGCATTTGAAGCGATTTATAGCTCAGCAGCTAGGGATTACAGCATAAATTCAGAAGCCGAGTTTTGCATAAAATTTCAGCTTGAAAAATAACGAGCAATAAATAGCAAGATGGGACTTTCGTCTCCCAAACATTCGTGAACATAATGTTAACTACGGAAATACACTTTGCTCTTCAAACCTAGACTAATGCATCAATTTGAATGCAATAAAGTGCATTAAAAAAGAACAAAAGACTAATGAAGGTTTCTCCAGAAATACTTTTTTCCTCCGATTGCCTGAAAAGACATTTATGTGTAGACGATTTAGTCACAAATAATATATAAGATAAGCAAAAAATAATTATTTAGAATTAATTCATCCTTTTTAAGAAGAAAACTATTTTAGATCGTTAAATTTTTATTCTTGTTCTTACATCGCGCTACAAAAATGTCAACAACTTTTTGTTGCCAGATCATGAAAACTAAATTTATAAAAACAAAGATATTATATAAGTAGAGATGCAACATATGCCTGTGGGTTTTTAGATCTTTAAGCAATATTTTCTGAAAACGAACAAAAAATGTAATTCCAGAAGAACTTTCGTTATTTTTTGTTCATTAGGATTCACTTTACTGTCTTCAAATCGATACAACGTTCTAAATTTGTGTTGCGAAGAGTATAGTTTCTCTAGATTTACATTCATGAATTCAAAATGGCTAGTTGATGGAATTAATGAATTGAAAACCATTTCACAATGTGCTAGATTCACGATGGTCTCATGATAGAGGCAATCACGTGTTTTCCATTGAATTCAAAAAACTGACGTTAGAATTGTACATGTTACATGTTGTTCGACTTGTAAAATTTCGACTTTGATAATTGGGTAAAAATGTTTGAGTATTAAGATTTATCAAAAAATGTTTTCAAAGCTAAAAAGCAGCTCTTACATTGTACGAGTATTTTTAATCAAGAGCATTTTGTGTCTGTTAACCTATGTACGATATTAATAGTTACTGTTGCCACTCCTAATATGTTCAGCATTTTAGGATAATATTTAATATTTGTCTTGTATTTAATATTCAAACCTCTCTGAATGTGGCAACAGATTTTTTTAGTTAAGCAAGATCATGGAATATTCTAAGTAGTTTATGTTTTACGTTAAGAAATAACTGTGCATATAATACTTTATGTTTACGGAGCGTGTGCTCAAGTAATTCGTTCTTTCATGCATATAGCTTTATTAATTCATTACTGCAAATAGCCTCATTTTCATCTTGCGTGTTGAAGAAAAATAAAGAATATTGAAATCGAAACTTTTCTCGAGTCTCAACAGTTACAAATATGTACTTTTTAAAAGCAAGTTTCTGTGTGCAAAAAAAAGAAAAGTAGACGACAGCGAAGCGTATGAAATGATTGGCTAAAAACACGTGACGGCATTCATCATGTTACTATGACGTCACATGAATTTATGAAGTGATTGGTTGGAAACACGTGTTGCAGTTATCAGGTGACTACGACGTCACATGAATTTAGTCCATTGCAGTTTGGCTTATAAAATTGTAACTTTATTGGAAATACTTGTGCTTTTTACTTTAAGTTATTAAAAAAAAAACATTTAACTATTTTTCGAAGTATTTTTTTGTTTTTTTTTTGTTTTTGTTATTATTATTAATATTTTGAAAACAAAAGAGAAAAAACTTATTCAAACTAAAAAAATCAAAAAGAATAACTTAATAATAAATAAAATATACTATTGCTGATATTTTTGTTTTAAATTATAGTGTAACGGCTTGTTTAAATGAGACAATAGTCTTGATAGTATATTACTTTCTTCTCTAAATTAAAAATATTTAAGCACTGGACTCAATGAATACCCGGCTGACGACATCGTCAGTCGGTACTGGGAGGCTCGGCGTCAAATGGTCAAGAAGCCAAGCACGGGCGTTGGATAAATAAAATAAAAAATATTTAATGAAAATAACACAATTAGTATGGCTTTTTTCACCATTGGAAAAGCAGTATAATAAAAAAAAATAAAAGAGTTAAATGAAAATTAATAATACCTTACACAATAAGTATATATAATAAATGAGAGTGAGTGAATATTAAAGTCGATCTGTTCTGCTACACGAGGGTTTTATAATAAAAGAGATTTTGCATCAAGAATGGGCTCAATTCATGTGACGTCATAGTCACATGACAGTGAAAGCCACGTGATTCTAGCCAATGAGGTTGATTCATGTGACGTCATAGTCACATGATAGTGAGAGCCACGTGATTCTAGCCAATCAATTCAAAAACTCATGTGACGTCATAGTCACACGATAAAAACTATCTTGTGTTTCCAACTAATCAGTTCACGTGATCCAGTGTTGCCAAGTTTTGCTCTTTGCAGAAACTTTCTCTTAAAAAGTACATATGTATACAAAATGCATTTTATTTAAAAGTATAAGCATAAAATACAACTTTTTTTTAATTTAAAAAAATCTTTTTCAAGAAATTTTTCCCTAACATTTAAACATCTTTAACCAAACATGAAATTTGAAATTTTATCTGAGTTATCTATCTACAAATAGAACAAGTACAATTATTTTAATGTGTTTGTTTTGAATTCAATGGAAAACACATGTTTGTTTTTATCATGTGACTTCATGAATCAAGCCCATTAATTTAAAAACTCATGTGACGTCATAGTCACACGATAAAAACTATCTAATGTTTCCAGCTAATCAGTTCACGCGCTTCGGTGTTGCTAAGTTTTGCTCTTTGCAGAAATTTTCTCTTTAAAAGTACATTGTATACAGAATGCATTTTATTTAAAAGTATAAACATAAAATATGAATTTTTTTTATTAAAAAAAATCGTTTTGAAGAAATTTTTTCCCCTAGCATTTAAACATCTTTACCCAAATTTGAAATTTTCATTGAGTTTTTCAAACAGAACAACAAGTACAATTAGTTTAATTTTTGTTTTGAATTCAATGGAAAACACGTGTTTGTTTTTATCGTGTGACTTCATGAACTGAGCCCATTGTTTAAATGTTTTGTTAAATGTCATTAAAAAGCTTACAATTACTCAATATTTTAAGTTTATCTTGTTTTGATACTTAATTACTCTTATTTCTGTAAATTCATTTTTTTAAAAAAAATAACAGGTACCAGTAGTCTTGGTGTTGCTTTAAATGTGACGTTTGTAAATAATAAATAAATTTATTTCTTATCAAATTAGTACGTGAATACATTTAATAATTGGGCAATATGTTGTTGATATCACAACCTATATCAGCTTAAGGTATCCGAATACGTTCGGAACCGTGATTTTGCAAAAGCGTATAAATGGATAATATTTATGCTATTTAGTGTCACTTAGATTAAAATGTACATAAAATTGTTTTAAGAATAGTATATACAATAAAAATATTATAGCATATTTCGACAAAATGAACATAGAATGACCCATTTTCAAAATATTCTCTTTTTGTGAAAAATGCTTCTATTATAATAATATTTTGCCTGTATATAGCTCAGACCTCTGTTTAGAGGCTCAAGTAGAATTTTTGAAATATATCTTAGAAGTGGGTTTATCCATGTTTTACGACAACAGAGGGGAGAAATTTTAAGAAAAAAACGCCGCTAATTATTTCAATTGGTTGTAACTCTGAAAATAATGTGAATGTTTCAAAAATCATAGTTGAGCCTCTGTAAAGGGGTCTGAGCTATATACCGGAAAATATTGTTATAATAGAAGCATTTTTCACAAAAAGAGAACATTTTGAAAAAAGGTTATTCTAAGTTAATTTTTTGCCGAAATATTGTATTTAAATAAATTTTTTTTGTCAAAATGTCCTTAAAACAATTTTATACATGTGGTCTAATCTAAGTGATATTAAATATCATGTAAACTATCCATTTATGTGCTTTTTTTAAAAAATCACGGTTCCGAACGTAGTCGGATACCTTAACTTAAATGCTTTCTCAACAAATTACTGTTTTATTTTACAACTACATAACCTCTAAGCTGTCTCTTCTCATACTATCTCACAAATTCTACTTTCAGATACTCTCTCATAACCTCCTCTCTCTCTTTATTCCTGTCTAGCGTATCACTCTACAACTCGTTGAGGATGCAGTTGTACGACAACGCCGTTCCTATAAAGACCATATAATTATCACTGGACAGAGTTTCAATGGTATCTCATTTTTTTAACTGTTGTATCTGTTGTAATTATTAATCTGTACATAAAATCAGATCATAGGGTTTTTATATTAAAAAAAACCATTTTAAGAACATTTTTATTGTTTGCCATGTCTCGCTTATTTAAAGGTCATATTTTAAATATTTTTAAGCAATCGAAGGAACTCAAAAGAATAAGATAAAAGTTTTTGTTTCCAAATAAGCAACAAATCTGCTACTTTTTTTTTTTCAAACTAAAGAGTTTTCAGTCAGCTTAGCAATTTTTAGAACTACAAAAAGTGTGGTTTTTCAATCATGAAAGTTTTCGTAACCAGGGCAGGGGTAGCTCAAGTTCCGGACAAACCGGACCTCTGCCTTAGGTGACAAATTTTAAAAGCGGCATTTGGATCAAATTTGAGAAAAAAAATTTTTTGTTACAAAAAATTTGATATATTTTCTGAAGTATTATTGTTTGTAAATTTTATATTTCATTCAATGCATCTTATTTTTTTAATTTGTACTCTGTATATTTAATGACAGTTTTCCTTTATGTTGAAACTTGAAGGGTTCGAGGCGGAAATATATGTTAAAGCATGAAATTTAATGTGCTTTCACATCTTTTACTAGTAACTTTCTTCCCATCCGGAGTGAGGTCACAATGGACATTCCTTTCACCCTTACAATGTCCGGTTTCAGCTATCCAAAAAGGGACAAGGGTAATAAGAGGTTTCGGAAGATAGAGAGCCACAGGAGATGTTTTAATTTAATCTTGAGTATAACTACTATATATAAGTTAAAGCAAACGCTTGTGGTCCCCGCCATTTGTAATTTTTCGAAGAAATTGGCCTTCTTAAGTGGCCGGTTCCTTCTCTTCCATTTCATTCTTTTGAAACAATAACAAGTAATTATACCCTTAAATTCAAATTATTTTGAATTTTTTAAGACTTAAAATAATGCATATATATAGAGAAAAGGGGGTGGCATTTTCCATTTTTGTCCGGGGCTGCAAAACTACTAGAGCCGGCCCTGCCATAGGGTTATGATGCAAAAATTTAGACATCGATGCTCGAGAAGAACCACGGACTGAACCCCTTAAGGCAGTGCTTCTCAAACTTTCAATGTTTGCGACCCAATCTTCAATCATAATTTGCATCGCCCCCTTCCATACAATAACGATGCATTAAATTCAATAATACTATACTTTGACTCTAAAGCTACAACATGACATTAACCTCTTAAGTACCCCCAACGTATATAAACGTCTCTCTCAGCCAGTGTGTTAATTGCACTAGACGTATATATACGTCTTTCCGATGTACTATCTTTTCTGTGAACTGCTATCCATAAAATTATTCCGAAGACTTTGGAATGCAATACAAAGATCTTGACACAGTGTTTGCGAAGGATTTACTTATTTCAGAGGATTTGATTATTTATTCCTTTTTTACCCTCCCCCAACCCCTCAATACACCACATACGCTTACGTACATACTGGGGAACGAATCACGTAATTTTTAATCGGCATTTAAGGGGTTAATTATAAACCTTACAAATTATCAAGATAAGTGTTAATGTTGGCATATAATTTTATGTATGACAAATCCATGGGGTCACTGTAATTATTAAACTTTTCTTAAACTTAGTATTGTTGAATTAATTATAAAATAGATTGTGTAGTACTGATACATTTATAAGTGTGTTATAGTGTAAATGAGTATTTTCTTTTTCATTATGTCAAAATGTATTTATTTACTTTCAATAAGTTAATAATTTTTTAAAATAATTTTTTGTTTTCGATTTTTTAATATGCTTGTGCCTCCCTCGTAGAGTTATGACACCCCCCTAGGGGGCCGCGCCCCACAGTTTGAGAAACACTGCCTTAAGGATCTGAAATTGCAGAATAAGGGATCTTCCTCACATAAAAGGATCTCAAAATTCTCATTTTGCGGTGTGGAAGGAGCAATTGAAATGGTCTCATTGTCAAACCATTTTTGGTACTAAATTATGGAAGTATGTCTCCAGTAAACCTTTAATAACTCTCGATCAAATGTTGATCCACACCAACTTTTAAATCATTAGCAAACACTGTCTCGTAATCCCTTTTCGGTACTTACGTATAATCGCAACCTATTGGTGACATTAAATAAAACTAAGCGCAAGGTTGCCAATTCAGCGCATACGACACATTGGAAATATAGGTTGCCAACTTGGCGAGTTATTGACAGAGTTGGCGATTATTACTATAATACATAAGTACCTTTTTTTTCCCCCAAATTTCAAAATCACACAATTTCTTACTGTGATCATAGTAATTTTAAAGTGTACCTCAACAGATTTAATATGTGCTCTTCCAAATTTTGTGTTGGGGGTAAGCAAAGTGTTGAACATCCTATCCTCTGTAGCTCAAATTTTAAAAAGAAACAAAATACCTGAAGGTTAAACTGAATACACTTTAAATCATTTGATCTTCTACATTTTTTTCAGCTTGTTTCAAGTAAAACTACATCCACCTTACTTTGTAACTTCCTTGATTTGATTTTTTAATTTTTTGTTCCTATTTTATAATTTCATTGTTTTGCTTACATTATTTCATTGACTTGGTTTTGTTACTTAATTATTTAATTTTGTATTGCACCAGCTTGACTTTGTAAATTAATTGTTTGGTTTTGTAATTTTTTCATTTGTTTTATAACTTTTAATTTTGGTATTTATTCTTTTTTTATTAGTTTTATTTTATTTGTTTTTAACTTCTATAAGCCCCGTGTGATACTTGTGATTCACGGGAATTATTTTATCTGCCTTCATTAATAAAAAAATGATTTGTATTGTAATTGACATCTTAAACGATTTTCATATTGTCAACCCCCAAACAAATGTAATAATTTCCGCTAGAATTTCTGCTTTTTAAGGTATCCGAACACGTTCGGAGTACTTTTCTAAAAAATAGTATACTAATACATTATAAATTCTTTTTTAGAAATCAATACCAATAAAACCCTTAATTAAAATGATAATGCCTGGTGGTCTGGCATCTTCACCTTAAAAATTTTTCTTTCCTAAAAATATTTTTTTGCCTTATTGGGATTTTTACAATGTCGTTCAGCTGATCCTACTTTGGGGAACGTCACAAAAACTTTTTTAAAAAAGGCGCCCCGCATGAGGGGCCCTTTTTCTGTGAATTTTTAATTATGAACGATCTGCTTTGAATATCCAAAGTTCCAGAATTGTCAAAAAAATTTTTGCAGATGATGTACTTTTTATTGTTCAAAAGTAAAACTTTCAGGACCCCGCATTTTGCCAAGACATTTTAACAATATCTTTGACTGGTCAGAGCTATATGGGGAATTTAATCCACTTAAAAAAAAAAGTAAAAGTTTTAAAAAAAATCGACAGAAGATCAAAGAATAAATTTAAATCTTGGAGATGTAAAAACAAAAAGGGCAAAAGTTTAAGTATTTGGGCATAATTGTTGATAAAAAATGCAGGGGAAGGAGCATACCCTTTATGTTTCTAGTAAAAAGTAAAAAGATTCTTCTGACTGTTAAGAATTTCGCTACTTTTGGGTAAAAACTGATGTTCTTCAGTTGATTTAAAAAGGGGGGAATAGTACCCCCCATGTTTTTGCATCGGGTTTGGGACATTCTTTAAGTAAGAAAATTAATAGTAGACTTATTAGAACTCAACGTAGATTTTATCGACTTGGTTATTCTGAAAAATCTTGATGTTGGGGAAAAACTATTTGAGTACCAGCCTTGGCACGCTGGATGGGACGATTCCAGTTTCATTACCCAACCCCTTCATGTAGGAAACCTATCACTTTGTGATTTATACAAATGAACTTTCAAGAATATAAAACTTTTTGTTTCACAGAGGGGGAGTAAATTGAATGGTAGGGTTGGTTTTGTTTTGCTTTATTTACGGGGAAGGTGTTGAATATGTTACTTTCCCGCATCGGTTAAAGGTAATGCCTGTTTTTTGCCGAACTACTCTGCATTAATCTTGCCGTAAAATTGATTCAGGACTCCCCTCCGCCAGGGTGGAACGCTCAATTTCTTATATGCATGACTCACTCTCTTCACCCATTTTTGCTCAACAAACTCTACAGAAAAACTTGTTGTAGAGGTTCAGTCTATTCTGTACTATTAGACGCGACACCACTTTTCTTATGTTCGGGGCCATAGGGAAATCTCGGCAATGACAAAGGGGTCAGTTGGCCAAAGAAACTTTGCCAAGATATGAGCCTTTGGGGTTGTGCCATTGTCCCACTGGAAATTTATTTGGGAAAGAACTGTTTCTTCCGGGAAAACCGAATTCTTTGGGCCTCGCCTAAAGCTTTGTGGGCAAAAGGTTTTTTTTTCCACCCTTTATCAACGGTTTAAATGTAAGAATTTTGTTACTATTTTTGATCTCAAATTCTAATAGGCCTTGAAAATTTTTAAAAGCTATTTATCTAGATTTAATTTAATTGGTAGGATATTTGTTCTTGTGGCCCGGGGTGCTGAAACTGTGGAACATGTATTGTTGTATTGTAAACTTTTTTTCGTAAAAGAGAAAATTTTTGAAAGGAGTTGAAAAGTTTAGGATTTCCGGCCACCTGTTTTATCTTTGTTGGGTTTAAAAGTACTGAGAGCCTTAATGTCTTAAGAAAATTTGTCACGTATAAATTTTTTAAAATTTTATATATTTGGTACCCTTTCCCTTTTTTATATTTGTATATTTCCACCTTCCTTTTTTTTTTGTTTTGTCTTGTTTTTTTTTCCCTTTTTTTTTTAAATTTGTTTGTTATGATTGAATTGAGTTACCATTTACGCCCTGTAAGCCTCATGTTATGCACGGAGCATGAGGAGTTTTGCAAAAAATTAAAAAAAAAAATCCCAAATAAAAGTAATATTTAATTTAACAATTTTTTAAAAAAAATACCCTAAATTTTGCAAATATCACAATTATAACTAAAATTTTTTAGCAATTTTTTTAAAAAATTCAAGGGAATTAAAAAAGGTAAAAACTTATACGATAAAGTATTTTTAAAAAAGAATTTTCAAAATTCATTTATTTTAAAAATACTAAAAGTTTGGGTATAAAATTTTAGAGCTGATTAATTATACTATAAGAAATGTAACATTTTTGTATGAGACTGTTTTTTAAAATAACAAAACCAATAATTTAAAAAAATGTTCATACAATAAAAAAAATTAAACATTATCTAAAAAAATCATACATTCGGGAAGAAAACAATATGAATATCAGTTTAAAAAATTTTTTTAATAAAAAACCATTTATAACATTTTGAGTTATCGGCCGCCATGATAGATTTTGAAAAAAATTTAAAAAATGCCCACTTCTGATGGTTTAAAAGACCCATTTTGGTTTTTTCCTTTTAAAAAAATTGGATTGTAACTTGGCCTCTAGGGGGGGGGCGTGAAACGAAACAACGTATATTTTGTAAAAAACCAAAAATTAACCTATTCAATAAAATAAAAAAGAAAAAAAGGGGCTTTTTGGGACAATTGGTCATTTCAACGTGTCCAGATCCCCAAGGGGCGTTTTTTAATTTTAAAGGAATGGGGAAAAAATTTGGGAAATTTTTTTTTCGATAAAAGAACTCAAACATTAATTTTATATTCGGCTTTTTAAAACCTGTGAGATTCATTTATTTTATCATAAATTTTTTTTACCCGGGTTGACCAATTTTTTTTTTTATAAAATGTGTTTTTTTTTTCTTCCTATACCGAACTGCTAAACGAGCTACCCCTTTTAAATTAAAAAAAAAATTTATTTATGAAATATTTTGAACTTTTGAAAACATTATATTATAAATAAATCCTTTTTTTAAAAATTTTAAAAACATAAAAATTAAACTTTTTCACCGAAAAAAATGTCCCGGTAAGGGTTCACACTCTTGTACATATTGGGAAAAAAACCTTAAGAAAATTTAAAACTGAAGGGGGAATTTTTTTTCTTTCAATTTTTCATACGCATAACTTTATTTTTGGACATTTTTCTTTTAACCCTTTCCCAAAAAATTTTTTATGTTTTTAATAAAAAAACTATACGGGGCATTGAAAATTTACTAAAAGAAATTTATATCAAGCTGCTGAAACTAAAAAAAGTCAAACAAATAAAAGCAATACTTTATCTGCAAATTTTTGGAATCGATAAGCTACTCAAAGGGAAAAAATGTTAAAATAGTGATGATAATAAGATTTGATAAGCGGTCCTAGCCCAAAACTTAAAAAATTTTTTGTTTTCCACTTCAAACTTGATCAAATTTTTTCACCACGGGGAAAGGAAACCCTATCCCCCTACCTAAATGCAAAAATTTCCATTTATTGCCCTTTTTTATTCCTTAATTCATCCCTGACAAAAAACCCTTTGTAACGCTTTTTTTATTCAATTACGAAAAATTTTCCCTTTGTCTTGAAAGAGCCCCTAATCGTTCACTCTATGATATGCCCCAGCAAATAAAATTTCACACCCGACCCCCGACGGCTGTGATTATTAGAGGAACCGCTTACCCGGGATTACTAAGAAAAACATTTCAACCATTTCCCGGAAGGACCCAAATAAATTTGGGACTAGCCCCAAAGTGGGGCCCCTTTGATCCCGAAAAAAGAATTTAAAAAGCCCCCAAGAGGGAATAACGAAGCGCATTGAACAAAGAAATGGCGAGTGAATATTCGTTTTTGCGAGGTCCTGGGGGAAAAAAATATAGAATATAATTTTTTTGTTAACGTTATGGGGCTTTTGCTTTCCATGTTATATTCTAAAATTACCCAAATTTTTCTTGCAAAAAATTTGTCAGGGTTTTTTAGGGTTATCCCCTTTCATGCTTTTTTGGGAAAAATTCGAGAAGGGAAATTTTTTGTTTTTAAAAAGAAGGGTAAATTTTGAGATTTGAGATTCTAATAGCTAAGCAAAAAGCTGTTGCAGATGATGGGGTTTTTGTTTTTTTAAACACGTAGAGAAAAACCATTTTTTCACTTCGTTTTTTCTTTTGGGAGGCTTTTAAATTTCTTTTTTCTTTTTTTAATTTTCTTTTCAATTATTTTATCTAAAAAAAGAAAAGGACTATTTTTGATTTTTTAAAAAGGTGGTAATTTTACTGCGAATTTGAAATGTATTAGAAATTTGAAAAATTATTTTTTTTAAATTTTATAGAACGTTTTTATAAAAAAATTGTTCCAAATATATTCTATAAAAATGCGGAAAAAATTAATGTTTTTATCGAATGGAGTAACTTTATATTTTGTTTTATCTGAAAAAATTTTTTAATTATAAATCAACTGATTATAACTAGTTAAGTTTCTTTTTTCTCCTCCTCTCTTTCTCTTTTTCCCCCTCACTCCTCAAATTTTTTTTGCTGTTTATTATTTTTAAATAAAACACTAATATTCATTTTTTTTCAATAATGAAACAAAACAATGGCTATCTACTGAACTATAAATAACTTCTTTTATCAAAACTTAAAATATGTAATACTAACCACTGGGTGAAAGTTTTGTTTGGGTTGTGGGCCCCGCATAAAAAAACTCCAGGGGGGGCCCTTTTTAAAAAAACCCTGTAGGGACACATGTTCCCCCTGTAGCTTGGGGCCCTTCATTGATATGGCTAATATGGGGGTTTGCTCCCCCCTTATAAAAAGAAACTGTGGCGTAACTTAGAACATTTGGCCCCCTGTTTGGTAATTTTTGCCCCCCCCCCATTTGGGTTTTTTACACGGGGTATTTTATGTACTTGGCAGCAGTCTGGCTTTTTGGGGCCCCCGCGATGCGGTTGAATTACGTTCCCCACTGAAAAAAAAATCATAATTTAATCCATGTTCCCCAAAAAATACTGCAAAAATTTTAAAACGGGATAATAAAAGGGGTATTCACATAAATTTTGTTGTCGGTCAATTTTATCCATGATAATCTGTTGAATGTAAAATAAAAAAAAATTTTTAATATTTTAAAAAAATCTGTTGCAGATCTCTTTATTTTTGTACACAAAATTTTTAAAATTGATTTTAAATGTAACACATCATTTGCGTTTCATCAAGTTCTATTTTTCATGAGTACGTATTGTATAAGTAGTGCCATCTGTTATTCAAAAAGGAAGGAGAAGTCACTTTATGTATTAAAAAATTCCCTAAAAGTTCACCAGGTTTCTAATTAATTTTTTAAAAAAATTTAAAAAAAAGCAAATAAATGCCCCAAATTTTTTTTATCAAAGGGAATTTCTGATTTTTTTAAAAATTTTTTATCTGATTTGTTAGTAGTTAATTATTATCACGTTTAAATTTTTTAAAGAATATTTCTCTCTCTCTCTTTTAATTAATTGGTATTAACCCTTTTCCCAAAAAAAAACCAAATTTTTTTTTTAAACCCATAAATATTGCTGTGAAAGCCATTATCGTTTACATGAAATTTAAAAATATCAAGAAAAATCTTGTTTTTTTATTTATTTTTTTTTGGTAACCCTAAAAACAATATTTTTTTAAAAACATAAAAAACTAGATTGTTCAATTTTTAGCAAAATTTCCTTTTTATCATTAACTTCCTTTTTAAATAATAGGTCTAACATCGGGTTTTTGTTCATAAAAAATTAAAAGATAAAAATTTTTGCTTAACAGGTCCCCTTAACCCATCTTGTGTGGTAATTTCCCAAATCTTTGGCCCGTTTTTCTTAATTCCCTCTGGGGTTTCAAGGCTACGGTAAAAAAAAAAAAATTTTTAAAAACCAAAAAAAAGAATCAAAAAAAGGGAAACATTCAAAAGGAATATAAAAACAATTCAATTTACTTTCCCTTACGGGTTTTTTCTATGTATAAAACCCTTAACACATTTTAAACAATGCGACGTAAGTTCCTGCCCCTCTACTCAACGGGGTACAATAAACGTATGGTACTATCACAGCACATGTTATCCTTACCGTATTATCCAAAAACGGGTCTTTCACAAAAGCCCAAATTTTTTCCTAACCCCTTTTTGCCATGTGATGTAGAAAGGAATTTAATAAAAGGATCACGGGGGCCCCGTAAGGGAACGTTGATAATCCCAAATGTTGAAAAAAGTGTGGTAGATCTATCGTATTGATGAGCGTCAGATAAAAAGGGTTTTATACATAGAACGCTGTAAAATATGTAAATGGTTTTTTCCCCGTATGCTTTTAAAAGTCCTTTTTGGGAAAGAATGATGAATAACCTTATATTTAAAGGTTGATTCAAAATTCTGGACCAATTTTTTAAAAACATATAACTATTTATGATGAATTTCTATCGTTTTTCAATGGTTTTATTTGAAAAAATGGCTTTAAATTACTAATCTAACCATTTTTGTTAGTGGGAAATAAAAATTTCAGTACTGAAATTTAAAACCCTCAAACCCGGAACGAAATTTTATGGCTTTTAAAAGGGTGGTTTTTTCCCAGTTCTTTTAAATAATAAAGCCAAAAATCAAAAAGCATTTTTCTTTGGATTTCCAAACTAAACTTCAAAAAGGGAAAAAAAATTTGGCCGCAATCAAAAGCTCCAGGGAAAAAATGTAAAAAAAAGTAAGGGCCTTTAAAGAAAAAAAAAAAAAAGAAGTTCAAAAGGGTTTTCGCTGTGAAAATCCTTTTTCCTCAAAAAACCCATGGCAAAGAAACTATAAATTAGGGAATCGACAATTTACCGTCAGATAAAAAAAAATTTTTATAAAAAAAAAAATTTTAAAAAATCAGTCATCAAATATAAAAGAGACTGTAGAAAAAATAAAAAACACGTTTTTGGGCTCCCGTATTTAAATGCTAAGAAAAGGTAAATACAAAAGCATAAAAATAGGTTTCTGATGAAACACTGTTTCATCTTTTTATTCAAAACCCCCCCGGCAAAAAAAAAAGATTCAATATATTTCAAGCAAAAAAAAATCGCCCAAACTTTAAACTGTTTTGAAAAAAGCTAGTTGGCCGTCAGGTGTTTGGTATGGACGGAAAAGTCTTCTCAAGGGGTTTAAAAAAACCATTTTTTTTAGAAAAAAACTTTAAAATTTATGCTAAATGCTATAGAATAAAATTTTTTTGGCCGATCAAAAAAGGGAAACGTCTTTTCCTCCGGGAAACTTTGTTTTTTACCAAGATTCTGCACTAAATCATACTGCAAAAACAACTAAAAAAAGGCTGAAAAAAATTAAAAAAAAAGTTTTTTTCTCCCCCGATAAAAAGATTATCACTATCCCTTCTTCTGTATTCCCTGCGATTATTTTTTTTGGGGGGATACTTAAAAAAAATTTAAAAAAAAGTAAAGTAAAGAGCATTTCAAAAGGGTTCAAAAAACAATTTAAGAGGGGGGCTGGGAAAATACCCCAAAAATGATGAAAAAACTTTTTTTGGGTTTTTCCCAAAACCACGAAAATGTACTGCGCCAAGGAAACCACATTGAAAATTCCCCTGTAAATAACTTTTTTTTCAATAAAAATTTTATGATCCTCTGGGAAAAGGTCCAACTATTTATGAATCAACCGGAATTTTTCCCTTATATGATTAAAGAATTTCTTTTTAATACCAAAAAGAGAAAAAAAAATTAAAAATTCATCAGTATTTTAAATAATTAAACTATACTTTTGAAAAAAAAAATTTTTAAGTAATTTTAATTTTCCATTCTATATTCTTTTTAAAAATTGGGGAATTTTCAAATTCTATGCTATAAGCAGAATAAAAAAGTTAGTCTTTTTTTTTAATTAATAATGCGCTTACTATTTTCTCTTTCAACTCTCTATTACTTGTAAGATCATGTACAATTCCGGGAAAAATTTTTAACATTTTTGAAAAAATTTTGTAATATGAAAAAACAAAAAACGTTTTTTAAGAATTATTATGTGGAATAGAAACAGCAGTGGAAATTGGGTTTTTTATATAATACAGTGAAATAAAAATTTAACGCGAAATATCGGTTAACACGAAGCCCCAACGGTTCCGGTAAGCTTTCGTATTTTCATTCCTTTTTTTCCCCCCTTATCACGAAAAAGAAAATAATTTAACACAAAAAAGATTTCCACTCTGGGGGAAAGATCAAAATAAGGAAAAAACCAAAACTGGATTGGACTGTCCCATTGTATTATAGGGGAAAAATTTATTGCGGGAGATGATGAAAATGTGCGTACAGCTCCAATTTTTTGGCAACAAAGAATATGGGTTTGGTTTAAAAACTCAAAAAAATCGTTGATGAAATTTTGACGACGGAAATGAAATGAAAAAATGCAGCTCCTGTTTCCCACGTTATCCCAGAAGGGGAAAATCTTAAAAATTTAAGCAGTTATTTAGGGCGCACATTCCAATGGTGAAAAGAATTTAAAAAAATGGACGACACAACAATCCGTTGACGGGTTTTATGCTAAAAAAAAAGATGCAAAAAAAAATATCAGATTATTTTTCAAAAAACTCAATAAATATTTTGTTTTTTTAAAAAATTTTAAAAAAATTTTGTATATTAATTTTTTTAAGTTCTTGTAAAAGTTTTTGCTCGATTTTTTTTTAAATATATGAATATATCATTTTCTATGTAAAAAAATAACTTAATTTTGTTGAATATATGTTTTTTTAATATCCTTTTAAAAATAAATTCTTTTTTTAAAACGAAAAAAAAATTTCCCGCCCCTTCAGTTTTGTGTTAAGTTATTTTTTACTTATATATATATATATAAAATATATATATATATATATATATTAAAAATATATATATATATATATATATATATATATATATATATAAAATAAAAAAATAATATATATATATATATATTATTACTCCGTCATTTTGGGGTGAAGGGTTTTTTTTATTAAAAAATTTATTATTTCATTTAGATATTTAATTTTCTAGCTTAATTCACTGGTATAGGGGAAAAACAGGGGGAAGGTTGGCAGACCAAAACCCGTGTGTTATCTTTTCCTTTTATATATAATATTTTCTTCAGAATACCTATTTCTTTTTTTGGGTTTACATGTGAAACGTAAAAAATTTTTTCGTCTACTTAATATTAAATACTTAAACTAAAAAAAACCCTTTTTTTTTAAACTTACAACTTTTTATAATTTTTTTTTTTTCAAAAAATATTTTGTCTCTTTTTTTATTTTACCATTCTTTTTTTCTATGATTTTACTAATTTTTTTTAAATTGACATGCACTATTTCATGTAAAAATTTTTTTTTTTATTTTTTTTTTCCACTTGCATTAACTTTTTTAAAAACTTTTCAAAAAACATCATTGGATACAAATCTAAATTTTAACACACTTCACCTTTTAAAGTCCCGGGAAACTTTTTAACTCGATTTTTACCCCAATTTTAAAAAAGGGCAAAAATTAATTTTAAATTTTGCAAAATTTTTCAAGAACCGGGCAAATATAATAATTTCCAAATTTTGTTCCATTGTCCTGATCAGGGGTTATGGGGTAAACGATTTCCCCCTTTCCAGATTTGGCGACTAATTCCCGATCCTCTTTCCCGATTTGATGATTAAAAATTAAAAAAAACCCTTTTTGCGAAAAACCCCATGGTTAATAAAATACAACAAACAAAAAGAAAAAAATTAAAACCCAAAGAATAAATGATAGTTTAAAAAACGCTTTTTTTGTAGGGTAATTTTAAAAAAGAAAAAAAACTTATACTTACAAAAAATAAAAAAAAGGGAAAAAGTTAATAGAACTAAAAAACAAAAAAATTTTCTTTAAAATAAGAATAAAAAGAATAACAAGTTTGGTTTCATTGTGGTAAAAAGAGGGGGGGTCGATACCAATTGTTATAATTCCTTACTAGTTCTTTTTCAAAAAAAGCAGGGTTAAACGTAAAAAAAAAAATTTCAAAGCCCCAAGCTTTTTCCCACAATGACATCAATTTTTCGGGTTAAAAATTTAATTCTTAAAAATTAAAAATCATATTTAACTTTTTTTTTACTTCTATTAACTATACAAGCGTGTTTATTAGTTTTTTTTAAACTATAATTTATTTTTTTTAAAAAAAAAACATTTCCTGAAGGAAACGGATTATAATTTCATTTTTTTTCATTCATTAGGCCATGTCACTTTAGAAGCACCGGTAATTTCCGAAAATTTATTCTCATGCATTGAATAAATACACCGGGAACATTAAATTCTCTAATCTAGTCACAAAATCCTCCTGTATATGAAACTAATTAGCAATACCAAAATAATTACCAGATAAAACCCCACATAAAACGACATGTCAGTGTATCTTTTATGAATATAATCCTTAGCATAAACTACCAAACCGCTTATATTGACCAAAAAGAAATCGAACGGGGAAAAAAGGGCTAATAAAAAAAGTTCGTTCCATTATGTTCGATACTTAAATTTGCCATTTCGAATCGAACTCTTTTCAAGGGTGCTTCAGATAAAGCCTCCAGGAAGAAGGGGGTAGACTGACAGAGGGGGAGGGCTCATAATCAATATGGCGGTGATGTCGTTCGGCGTGTTGATTTTATTGATTGGCCGAGGGTGGAGACGAAACGACTCAATCAGATCCTACTAAAAAAACTGTGCTATGAATTGATTTAGGGGGACAGAGAGTTTAGAGAGAGAGAGTATATGATTAAAACAGTTCTGGTTGCGCTTACTCATCATTTTGATCATGATAATTGCACTCTATTCAGGGCTATGCCGATAGGGGATCTTGCAGGGCTTAAGGAAAAGAAGAAAAAATTGAAAGTCTTGGTTAGAATGGATATGCAAGCTATTGCGGAAATGTACATGTACACAGTGAAAGTCGTTTAACGCGAAACTCAGGGGACTGAAATAATTTTTCGTTTTAAAAGAATTTCGTGTTAAAGGATATTGGGAAAAAAATCACATATGCAACAAAGTTAAGTTTATTAGAATACATTTTTTTTTACATAGTTATGTACCGTAAAATCCGGCGTATAACGCGCACTTTGAACACAAAAATAAGATCGAAAATTAAGGGTGCGCGTTATATGCCGGGTATAAAAACGATAGCTTTAAAAATAACAAAAAGGATGGACGTAAAAAAAATTACTTCTAGATGTATCGATACACTGTTTATTTAAAAGAAAAACTTGCCGTGTGAACAAGAACAGTTGTAGTTCTAGAAGTATACTATTTTTTCAAAAGTCTGGGATAAATCCTTGAATAAATTACTTCAAAACATATAAACAATGTATATTAATATTTCAGATTTCTTCGTTAAAAAGGGGGTGTGCGTTATACGGCGAATATACACAAAAATTAAAAAATTTAGCTTGAAAGTATAGGTGCGCGTTATACGCCGGATTTTACGGTATATATGCACGTATTTCATAAAAATCAATGAAACAGAAACATTCGCAAAAATTTAATGAGATTTAATACAAAATCTTCAAGTTATTTGATGCAAAAAACATTTATTGAGTTTTTGAAAAATAATCTGATATTTTTCTTTACATTGTCTTTTTCAGTGTAAATTGTCAACGAATTGTGTGATGACATCCATTTTTTATTCTTTTCACCATTGGAATGTGCGTCTACATACCTGCGCATATTTTTCATGATGTTCCTCATTTGGGATGACGCGGTAACAGGAGAGCTGCATTATTCATTTCATTTTTACCTTCGGAATCTGTACCGATGACGCTTTTTGAGTCTCGAAACAACTCCAAAATGTCTTTGCCTGCCATAATTTTCGTTGTACACACTTTATCATCTTTTATTGCAAAGAATTCTTCCGATGATACAGTATGGCAGTCCAAAACTTCTCAACAAAAACTTCTCAAGCATTTCATTAAGTGTTTGGTATTTTCAGTATTTTGTTCATTCCTAGAAGGGAAATCTTTTTGTGTTAAGCGATTTTCGCTTAAGATATCCGACTACGTTCAGAGCCGTGATTTTAAAAAAGCGCATAAATGAATAATTTTCATGATATTTAGTGTCACTTAGATTAGAATACATGCGTAAAATAGTTTTAAGGATGTTTGGACAGAAAAAAATTATTAAAATACAATATTTTGGCAAAAAATTAACTTAGAATAATCTTTTTTCAAAATGTTCTCCTTTTATAAAAAATGCTTCTAAAAAAATAATATTTTGCGCTTATATAAAGTAAAGACTTCTCCAGAGAGTCTGAACAAGGATTTTTGAAAAATTCACATTATTTTCAGAGTTACCACCAATTAAAATAATTATCGGCGGTTTTTTAAATTGCTCCTCTCTGTTATCGTAAAATATGGATAAACCCACTTCTAAGTTATTTTTTTCAAAAATTCTAGTTGTGCCGCTGCAGAGAGGTCTGAGCTATATACAGGCAAAATATTATTATAATAGAAGCATTTTCACAAAAGAGAATATTTTGAAAATGGGTCATTCTATTCACATTCTATTATTCTATGGGTCACATTTTCTAATCTAAGTGACACTAAATATCATAAATATTATCCATTTATGCGCTTTTTCCAAATCACGGTTCCGAACGCATTCGGATACCTTAACAAAAAAGAAAAATGCAAGCTTAAATGCATGCATGAGAAAATGCTTTAAGAGAAAAAATGCATGAAGATACATAGTAGTTTGCCTGGGTCGTTGTATTATTTCGTGTTAACCAATATTTCGTCTTAAGCGTTTTCGTGTTAAACGTATTTCACTTGCATATTTAATTCTCTTGAGCAATGTAAATGCCGTAGAATTACAACATTAAAAAATATTTCCATTTTATTATTAGTTTGGACACTGAGTCTCAATTTCCCAATAATTGAAGAAGAAAAATTAGGTGAATTAATTTATTGATATTGCTTAATAATGTCGCTCATTAAAGCTACACACGGGTTATAGACGTG
>BMAV01009183.1:0-42610 GCA_019973955.1 Trichonephila inaurata madagascariensis | reverse complement strand
AGGTATATAATATTGGTGAAATCAGTGCGTAGGTGTAATCATGAAAAACTGTTCAAAATTAGTATCTATGTACGTTGTGAAGTGTAAAAGTATCTTTAATTGTTATTCGGTATTCAGTGGGTTATAATAACACACACATTCGCACTCTAAATCAACATGAGGACTATTGGCAACGGACCTCGGCCAAGTAACGAGGATGACATCTGACGCAGGATTCCTCTCCTAACTACCACACCCGCAGAGTGCCATTGAACTTCGACAGATTTAATATGGATCGGGTCACTTTGTGTGTCTTTCGCGACACCAAGACACTGCGGTCGAACGATCATAACCATTCGGCTACCGCTACCCATTATTTTGAAAAATTTACTTTTGTGTATGTATCATTTATTGGCTTAATTTCTTTACGAGTTCTGTAATGCACTGTGAGGACTTCTGACTTTGGGCAATTAAGGTATCCGATTACGTTTGGAACCGTGATTTTGCAAATGCGTATAATCAAATATTTTTTTTAATATTTAAAGTCTTAGATTAGAATACACGTATAAACTTGTTTTAAGAACAGAATTACAACTAAAATTGATTTAAATACAATATTTTGGTAAAAAATGAATATAGAATTATTTCTTTCCCAAATATTCTTTTATTGAAAATGCTTCTGTAATAATAATATTTTGCCTGTATATAGCTCAGGTCTCTGTGCAGAGTGTTATTAACGATTGAAAATCTGAACAAGATATATATATATATATAGGGAGAGAGTGAACAAATAGTAGAAATTGACTAAGATGAATGGTATGGTAGATTTGTGCACAAAATTCAAACTTTGCAAGACTTCTTTTCGGTTGAAATATAATGGCAGCGGTAGCGTGGTTATAATCAGGAACTCATAATCGGGTGCCACGGGCTCGAGTCCTGGTGCCACTGAAGCCCGGCCGTACAGAGGGGGTCGGTGCATGTTAAATCTGGGGAATTTAATGTCCTTCTGTTGGTATACTGTTGTAGTACGAGGTAGGAGGTTCCAACTCAGGTGTTGACCTCGTCACTTGAACGAGAATCCAAAGTATGTCGCCAATAGCTCTCGAGTAACTTTGTAGTGCGACGTTAATGTAATTCTCCCTCATTCACCCACTTGGTCCGAAAGAGAGTCGCGGTAGCCAAGGGCCGACTAGTAGATTCCTGATATCAAGAGCTCGTCGTGTAATGTACAAAGTTTGAAAAAGAGAAAAAATATGTGACTTTTTCAGTGTTTTAATTCCATAATTTAAATTTTAAGGTTTGTTATGAGTCTGTGTGTGTGCTAAGACTATCTTAGTTTCCTCTGAGGTTGCTATAACCCAGTGCTTCTCAAACTTTCAATATTGGTGACCCAATATTCAATCATCATTTTATCGCGCTTCCCCTTAATACAGTAACAATGTGTTGAATTCAATAATACTATACTTTGCCGCTAAACCTACAATACTACTTTAAATTCTTAAGTGCCACTTGCGTACATAAACTCAGCCAGTGAATTAATTGCCTTGGATGTATGTATATGTCTTTCCAAAGTACAATCTTTTTTGCGAAGGATTTACTAATTTCGGAGAATTTGCTTATTTATTCTTTTTCTACCCCCATACACCACATACACTCGCCTACTTCTTAAATGGTGGTATTGGGGAGCGAATCGCCTATAATTTTTAATCGGTATTTAAGGGATCAATTATAAACCGTACAAATGATCAAGATAAGTGTTAATTTTTGCATATAATTTTATGTATGACAAGCCCATGAGGTCACTGGTAATTATTAAATTTGTTCTTAGTATTGTTAAATTAATTATAAAATACATTGTGCAGTACTGAGATATATTTATAAGTGTAAATTTGTACTTAATTTTTGATTGTGTCAGAATGTATTTTGTTCAGTAAATTAATAATTTTTTTTTAATAATCCTTTGTTTTTGACTTTTAATATGCTCGCGCTTTCCTCGTAGGGTTATCACACACCCCTAGGGAGGCGCACCTTACAGATTGAGAAACAATGCTATAACCTGCCGACCAAAGGGTCGGTCACCTGACCAAACCAATCTACCAATACGATTCAGGATGTCACACAGCAGGAAATATTCGAAATAACGCGATTGCCGTGGCAATGAGTGCAAAGTAAGAGAACAGAGATCAAGAATATATATATATATAAATTTAAAGTTTTGTTATAAATCAATTATGCATCATTTAAAGATACTTATTTCCGCAAAAATAAACAACGCAAAATATAGCTATTCCTTTAACATAAATAAAAAAATAATATATATTGTACATATATTATATCATATATTATACTTTATGTATCTTTATAGCATATTTACACGTTAAAAAAGAAATCAACATAAAACATATGTATTCTACTTCAATATAGTTAAATATAAAATTTTTAAAAAAATTATGCGAACTTTGTCCCTGCTCTACTTAATATCGCAATATTATGGGCATAATTTGTAGCTTTCAATTTGACATGATTCTGCGGTACATATGACAGTTTCTTTGCGGACCCACAATATTTTTTATACGCGAAAAGATTTGTTCTCATAGATACATAGAATCAAAAGCTGAAATAAGAAAATATGCAATAATTTAAAATAGCTGTCGGTTTATCGTCAGACCTTTTTTATAATCCTTAAATTTTACTTTCTTTTATCCTGAAAACATTAGTTCTATAAGCCCCATTTCAAAATTATCAGCTTCCATTCACTCAAAGTTGACCAATTTGTTGAGGGGTGTAGAGTGCAGCTGAGAATTGTTCCGCGTGCCATAGGTCGCCGTAGTCTACTGTAGACCATTTAAATGCTATGATAAGAACAGAAGCATGTAGCAATTTAAAACGAATTTTGAAAATTGTGGAAAAAGCATTTCTGTTTTGTGGTTTTTGAAATAACAAACCAAATTAAAAATCGGTGGCTGAAAGGTAGCGTGCTCTCTTCGTAAACCTTAAGTTGCTGGTTTTATCCCAGTTGGAGTCCATAGATTTTCTGAATGTAAAAATCGTAGGCACGCATGTCAGATGATTATGTGGCATATAAACAATCCCTTGAGTATCAATTTGTGGCACTGGTATTCACCGCAATACTTAGTATCCAACGTGATCATGAATTAAAAAGTTAATTCAAGTGTCGAAATTTAGTAGCGAAGCCCACTACTAGATGGTGCCATCATGAAATAGTTTTCACATTTAGGGACTTGAGTCAGCGTAGAATCAGTTGCCAACATGCAGGTAATTGGGGTAAAAATTTAGCCACGGAATAAAGGTCGTAGTACCTGTGATAGGTCCCAGTAAATGCTTTGCAATACGGAAAAAATATCAGTATATTTTGTGTAATTCAAATGTACACACTTGTCATTACATAGTAATAACAATAAGTGGAGCTCTCTCTCTTAACAAATTCCATTCATAAAAAAATATTTTGCAATACAGATTTAATGTCATTGATAATAATTCGAAGTGGATTAAATTATTACACCCGTTTTAAGGGATAATTAACTTATATAATTACAACATATACTGTTAACAACTATTAATTACAATCTTTCATTTTTTATCTTTAAAAATAAGCTTAAATTTTAAATTTTGTAAAGTTTTGTCAAAGTTTTTGAGTTATGGTGCTTTAAATAGTTTGTCCTTTGCGCAAAGACATTTTATGATATGTAGTTTTTCTCCTCGACATTTTTCTGAAATATGTTGTCCTTCTTTCATAGATTATTATTTTACAGTTCGTAAAAAATAATTTATACTTAGAAAACAATTAAAAAAATCAACATTATTACAAAACTAGTGTAAAATCCAGCGTATGACACGCACTTTTAGCACAAAATATAAGATCGAAAATCAAGGGTGCGCATTATACGTCGGGTATGAAAATGAGACCTCTAAAAATGAAAAAGTAAGATGAGCATGAAAAAAAGTTTGAGTTCTACATATATTGAAATATGTTTATTTGAAAGAAATGACATTCCTTATGAGCTTAAAGAAGTGATACTCAACCTGCCTTTATTAAGGACCGGCTATTTGGAACAATTTCTTTAGTTTTATTGGATTTTTCTCAAATTATCAAAAAAAAAATAAAAAAAAGGGGGGGAAATCCTGCTCAAAATAAGGTAGTCGACACCGCTAGAAAGAAAGAAGGACGCTTCCCGCCCGCCGCCATTCAGAAAAGTGGTAGTTTGTGCCCCACCAATACGCCGTAAAAGTGAAGTTCCTAGCTTCGATCTAAGTGCCCCCTTCAACACCAATCTCTTCAACTAAAATGAACGCAGTTGAAGCATGAAAAATTCAAAACATGTAATATTTTTTAAAAAATGGGCTTTGAGAGAGAGAGAAATCCCACACTCAAATTAAACAAATGTAGAAAAAGGACAAATTTTTATAGAACTAAGTAAATAGTATAAATATTCACACATTAGCAATATTGCAATGAATTAAGAATAAAAATCTATTTTTGTAAGCTTAACCAGAATAGCAATGAACAAATAGTTCTTGTTAATCACATTACTTAAATATACTTTAAGTCTAAAAAAGAAAAATTAAAACAATTTAAAATTTAAAAATAACAAGATTAAACACATACAGGTATTAAGAAAAAGTTACGTTAAATTATTTAAATACAAGAAGAAAAAAAGAAGAAGACTTTCCTTGCAGCTACACCGAATGTATTTGTACAAAACTGGCATACAATGACAAAAGCGTTAGTATAAACCAGAGATTATGTATATAAATCTTCTGATTAAATCCCTTTTTTAAAGGTTTTGACCTAGATTCCTCTTCCCTTATCAACTACCTGTCTTACTCTATCCATTTTCTTTGAATTTAATTCATGTATAGAATTGAGTATTGTTAAATTACGTCCAAAATTCATAAGGCCGGATCGGGTCTTCTGAACAAATTACCTATGATTTTAAGTGGCAATTTTAAAGTGGATTTTTCAAAAGACAAATCAAAGCATTTAGGTGATTTTTTTTAAAATCAAAATTCAATTTAATTATGTCAAAATGATCCAAATGAAAGCACGAGGAAGTACGTAACAACGCGCCGGACGGAGTTTTTCACACAGATATTTAAATAAAATTTTGTATCTGAAATAGTTATAACATATTTCAGTTACCGTAAACCCATATTGTTTCCTTCTAGAATACAATTATTGTAATTCGCTGGTGTATAACGCGCACTTTGAACTCAAAAAATAAGATCGAAGTTTACGGGTGCGCGTTATACGCCGGGTATAAAAAAATGAGAGCTTTAAAAATAGAAAATAAGATGAGCATATATATATCAAAAAATTAAGACTTGTACATAGAACGTAATACTATTTATTTAAAATAAATGACATTTCTAAGGAACTGAAGGTTTGTAGTCCTAGAAGTACATTACTTTTTCATAACCTGGGATAGTATCTCGAAAAATGATTTCAAACAATACATTGGCACACACGTACATTTCAGGTTCCCTGTAAAAAAGGGGTGCGCGTTATACGGCGAATATACCTAAAAAAATCAAAAAATTAGCTTTGAAAGTATGGGTGCGCGTTATACGCCGGATTTTACGGTAATTCACAAATATGACAAAGCATTTCGCACAAAAATATTACTTTATGAGTACACATATTGTGACGGGTTCACGCGTATTTCTTTTAACATAACCTTCTGGGTTCTTTGGTAGCCAAGATTAATGGCAACTCTTTCCAACCAAACCCAAGAAGGAAATGTGAACAAGAAAAACAAATAAGATATCTTTAAAAGAACAGAAGTTTCAGTAAGCGAAATGGCAATTTGGGGAATGTTATGTTTGGAGGAGATACAAAACGTGAATTGACAGCCTATCGTAGTTACCTGAAACCAGCCATTACAAACAAGGTGCATACCATTGCACACACGCCCAGATGTTTCCATAAAAGATTGAAGTTAAGTTTGATTAAGGTAGGACTGATTATTTGATATTAGGACTTGTAATATTATTATTAGAAGTGAGAGTAGGCGGATAGTATAACTATTTAGAGAAAGTGGTCTAAATTACGCGATTCGGTTTAACTATCATTGTGTGTATTGCTGTTCATTATAGATTCTCACCCTTTTAAATTTATCTTAAATTGTTAGACATTTAAGTTCTATTCTTAATAAAGTCATATTAAGAATTTAAAATGTCTTTTTACAAACTTACACCTCTAGCTCACGCTGACAATCAAAGATACGATCACCAAAAGGATCACAATATGAATAAATAATTTTATAGGACAACAATAATATCCCCTTGTTTTTATTCACCGAACTAATCCCTGAAATGACATTACAAAAATTTGCAGTTATCACTTCTATCGTGTGGTCATAAGCACACACTTTTTTTAACGTAGGGTAAATTCAATTTTTCTCAAAGTTTCTTTTCATCATTGAAACTGACTCGTATATATTATTAACATTTTCGTTAAATGCATCCAGTTATTCTATTTATATAGAACTAATGGGTTTACTGCTTCAAACAGACATACAACGATTTCAGGTTTTTTCAGGTACACTATGTATGCTTTACCACTTTTGTGCACGAATTCTGGAATCATTGCTCAACAAATAATACTTACCCTTTTATAAATTTTACTGCAAAAGGTTTGCTTCAGGCACGTTTTACTGAAGAGTGAATTAAAATGAAGCGTCAGGTTTGGGTGTGTCACCAATTCGGTCTTTTTCAGCCTCTAGTCGCAAATCGTGATCAGAAAGTTTTGAACAGAAAAACTTTTAGGCGCGTTATTTACAAATAAAAAATTATGCAATAATTTTTTCCATGATGTTTTATTTTTTTTTCTTTGAATAGTACTATCATGCAGCCTAATTCCGCTCAACTTCAGCGAGTGAATGACAGAAGAAGAGTACAATCGAAAATAATTTTAAAAAAAAGATAATTTCTTTCGTAGGAAATCAGAAGAGGTATCCTGGTAGTTTGCCGTAAACCAGATTTCTTAACGGATTATCTAATAATTGTGAGTTTGATTTTTTACTGCTTAACATTGCTTATCTTCGATGACATTTAAAAAATGTTACAAAAGTGGACTTGCTAGCTGTTTTAGAAGAAATCGGCGAAACAGTACATGAATCATTTAAAAATCGTTGAACTAAAATAAATACTTTGAAATCCTCAGAACTATAAAAAATAAGGAATTTGTTTTGGATGAAGCTGTGAAACGTAAAATGAAGACGAGATGCATTTAGTTACGCTTGCAACAAGAAACGCAATGCATAAAATCAACGTATCATGTTGTGTTGAAAGTATTCCCTCCTTAAGATAAACTCCTTAAGGATGTGTGCAAGTAATGGTACGCCCTCTACCAAGAAAAATAAAACATGGGATCTTTTAGGCTAAAAAGAATTAAAATTCGAAATTTTAATTACGTTAATAGGTGAGAAAATTGCCAAAATTTTGTTTGTATTAGTGATGACGACTTAGAGTTTGCAAAAAAATAAAAGTATTAATTGTAAAAAAGTCCGAACCCTCTCCTTTTGTTTGCTAAGAGAATTTTAAGAAAAGTAAATGGCTCTCGGTGTATAAGTTTTCCTAGCCTTACATAATGTCGTTATATAAGTTATATAAACGGTAATTACGTATTATCTCAACCGTATTGGCTACATTATGTATGAAAGGAAGTACACGATTGCCAATTCAGTGCGTACGATGCATGGGAAATCAGGGCTGCCAACTTGGCGAGTTATCTTGAATGTTGGCATTGTTTCGATAGCAGGTATAGTAGCATATATGCAGAAATATTACATAAGTATAATCTACATAAGGAATTCACATATAAATATTCTAAAATTATTTTATTAGACTAATTGACATTTAAATCTGAATATATAAAAATGCATCACTGTTTAAACATTGCTCTTTACAGAAAATGGATGAAGTTGTGACGAAGTATATCTCCTTCCCCTATTTTTCAACAGATCCCGTGCCGACAGAAGTTGCGAAAAATTCCGAGAAGTTCCCTTTATGGCTGGGAAGGGCTGCAGCTGGGTGGTCGAGTGCTTCGGCAATCTTGGCCCGCTAACTGACTGACAGTCAAAAAGGGGCGCCTTATCATTGTGTGCCCATTTTCCGAGAACTCGGAGGCGCCTTCACGTCGGAGAACATTCAACTGTACACCCAGCCCTATGTCTTCGGACTGGCGGAAGCGACAGTGTTTGGCGGCAGAGGGGTGCGACATCAAAGGGAAGCCGAGACCGAAGGCGACAGCAGAGGATGAGTAATCGAGGCCGACAAAGAAATGAGAGGTGGATGACGAGGGAAAAGAAGAAATGCTATAAAACGGGCGAGAGAGTCCCGAACGAGGAGGAGACTGGATCTTGGAAGGGAGCGGTTCGGACGTCCCTGAGCGATAGGAGAGCGAGATAGTGAGCCCGCGAAGTACAGCGGTCTCCCCGGCTTGAAAGATCGAGAAAACCGGAGAGAATACGGAAGAGACTCGAACTGATTACGAACGAGCCCGCGAAGTACACAAAGCGGTTCCCTGGCTGGTAAATCCAGAAACGGAAGAGAGTGCGAAAGAGACTCAAAAAGTGATATTGAACTGTAAATTAGAATATACCTTTTATTTATTATTTTGATGTAATTTTCATGTTGAAATAAATAGTTAGCCCAGATCTGAGAGAAGTCATTACAAAGTAAACAAATGCCCCGAAGAATGGGCATAAAACAGAGAACTACTTAACACCCGTATGCAAAAATGTAAACGAAAAAGTAGTACATCCAAACAGTTGGATTCTCTTGCCTAGAATAAATCAGAAGTTTTCACTTTTATCGTGTGGTTATAAGCACACACACAATTTTTTTTGCTATTTTTTCTTGTTAGTTAATTAAGTAGTGTTTTTAAAATATTTTAATGCAGATATTCGACTATCGAACATACTAATGAAAATGCATGAAGGAATGATACAGAAACTAAAATAACAAAAACAAACTCGCCACGAGAAAAATAAAGCGTTTTCGTAAATTTTATATAGTCCTGGATTTCTTTAATATTGCGCCATTCTACTTTTACATATACCAGTTGAACATATAATAATCACAGACTATCTGAGCCTCATGGCTTACGTCATGTAATCCTTCTTTAACTATTTTTCACATATGGCATTGCTATTGAACATGATTAATGTGATAAATGCGACATGGTATAGGAAATATTTGGATATTTAAAGTCTAATTACATTGAAGAGAAAAACACAAGTAATTTTTCTTATATATATTTCAACATGTGTTAAAAAAGAAATTAAGTTATACAAAATCACAATATTTTGGGGGGAAAAACATATTTTTACACTTTTTTTTAAAAAAAATTATTGCTTAATTCCTACATGTGTTCCCACCAGTGTCGGTTTATCCATGCAATGGTTAAAACACCAATCCGCAGCCCATTTGAAGTAAAAAAATGATTATAAAGAAATCGATAATGACCGAGTCGAAGGTGAAGTTCAACTATTAACAGTTGATTTAATTCGCGAGGGCTTGAAATTTTCTACAAGTATGGAACAACATTTTCTTACACATGATTCTCACGTAGAGCATGCATTAAAATTTCAATGTTATCTTAAGTTTTGTGTACCAGCATATCAAGAATTATGTAACTTGAGGAACCAAAAATAAATAGCCGCTAATAACAGATTTTTGTAACAACGAAAAAACCAACTACCAGAGACCGTTAATAACGAACGAAATTCTTCATTTGAATCAAAATCAATAATTGTATAAGTGACATATCTACTGATGATTGCCTTTTGATCCAGTTTGTAATAAACGTGCACGCGCTTATTATCAAATAGCGATGAACAGTTGTTAGTAAGTAGCTTCAGTAGCAAAACACAGAGATTATTCAAGGAGTGGGGGGCAGGTCGAAAGTTCACCATTCTGTATCATGCTCCCTTTGGATTTTGTCACATTTCGGGAACAAAACACAGTAAAACTAATTATTGAATAAATAATTAGCATTAATTAATAAAATTAATCATTAATAACAAAATACCTAATTATATTTTACGAACTATATACTTAGAATTATAATCAATCGAAAAATCAGTAGTTTTTAGTGGGGTCCGACCCCCAGGACCCCCCTGTGTGCGCCACTGAGCAGCCTTCTATTAGTAATTTCAAATTGTATTTTTATATGTTGTGTATACTTATAAACTGAATTTTCACTGTACACTATTTTTTAATTTTTTAATTTAATGTAATAAAAATGAATTGATTTACAACGCTTATACATTGAGGCAAAGTTGGTAAGTTTCCCAAGCTGTTGGTTGATTCTCTTGTTATTTTTATTTATTTATTTATTTTTAAATTAGAAGGATAAAATAATATAAATCTACACAGAATAAGGCCAAGATTTATTTGAAAATTCTGCTCTTTAGAATAAAAATTGTCAAATCATTTTTAAGCTAAGAAAAATAAAACCTGCATAATTTCTTTCATTTTAGAAAAGGTTACTAGTCGTTTTGTGATTATAAATGAGATAGAGGTTTACATTTTTTTCACACATAGCCGTTAATGGTATAAATTCATAGTCGTTTATCAATGGCTCAGTTTTACAGCTGTGTCTGAAGTAAATTCTACAGTAAAAGAAAAAACATTCGATTTTTGCAAAAAAAAAAAATTACGTTACTTAAAAATACCTGGTTTATTTCCTCGTCGGAGGCCTGGCACATTTTTTGCCCCATTTCTTCACATTCAAAAGTTTTCGAAGGCTTCATTACAGGGTTTGATAATACTTTCGTACTCACAGAGAGAAAAAATAAATAAATGTTAATTAGTTTAAGAATCATTCATCAAAAGTATATCTGTAATGCGTTAAAAAAATTCGAGAAACAATTTACAAAAAGAGTATAATTTTATGAAATTTTTCCGTGCATACTACCTGTATCAATTACTGTGTTCTGTTTTTTATTCATTTAATACATATTTTGTGATGGAAGATTTCATTTTTTATTAACTATATGAGATAATTAGTTACTTAAATAACACCTCTTAATATGATAATTTATTTCTCTCAACTAAACGAAATCAAAAATACTAAAAGGTTAATCTGCCACGAGAATTAAAAATAGTTTATTTCCATGGCGTCTCACACATTTTTCTTTTGTTTCGATTACTATAAACGAGTCGCTCACGCACACAGTTTAGCGGCTAACAACAATGACTGCTGTGCCCCAGGGCCCAAGGTCTGAATACCGAATGTTTGTAAATGTATAGTGCTTTGCGACAGGGAAGTCAAAAAACAGCCGTCGAGCCGCAAGTCCTCTCGTGAAGTTAGTGGAAGCGAAGAGAGGGGTGGAGGCTTCCTCAAAATTGAGGTGTGGAACCGAGAAAATCGTACTGTATGGTGTTCAAAACTACGGATAACGACATGCGTACAGTTTTGCCCTTTGTCATGATGCATGTTTGGTCTTTGATCTGTCCTTTGCCGACCTTAGCAACAACAGCAAGCGTCGTGGCAATAAGTATGTTGTTGTCGTGTGTTTATTACTGGGGTACATACTCACGAAGGACGTGAGATAGGTGAACAGAAACATATAACTCAATCACAAAAGAATACAGAGGGTCGTGGTAGCCTAGTGGTTAGAGCATCGAACCAGACCGCAAGGCCTGTCTGATGCCCACGCCACCAAATACCCTCTGAATACACACGGAGTACGTGCTCGTTAAATCAGAGGGTTCGAAAGTCTTGGTGGGCGGTCAGCTGAAACTACGAGTACAGGGGGACTGGAGAATATTTCCTTCCCTCCAGTTCCATGCCTAAATTGTGAAGGGGAGATCAGTAGTCGCTATCTATCGTAAAGAAGCCCCACCTGTCTCACAGGCTCTGGCAACATTCATTCCTTCCCTCCGGAATTTCTTTATCGAGCTAAATCGTACTGTCACTCCGTATGGTGCTCAAGGCTAAGGCCAACGACATGCGTACATCTAGCTCCTTTGTCACGATGAATTTCGTGGAGTCTCTGATTCATCTACGTCAGACAGGTGGCATGAGCAACAACAACAGAAGAGGTACGCTGCTTTCCTTTCGAGACGGAAATCCATTTCAGGCGAAAGTCCGATTTTCTTTTTCCCGGAGATACATTCCTGCCTTAATCGGGATTCAAAACCCCAAACCCACTCGATTTCAAGCCGAGTGTCATAACCTCCATATTTCGGTGGGGCGGTGGTTATAAGTATAACATACCTAATAAAGAACAAGCTATTAATATTTTTGCTACTTCACTGGCAACGGCTTTATTTAAGAAGTTTCTATTAAGGTAAAATAATTAATTTCACATTAGAAATAATGTATTAAATTTAAATAAAAGAGTCTCCAAATAACAACAATTGTAAGAATCAGAGCGGAAAATGTCCGGACACAGATGTTTGAGAGCCATCAAACCCTCGATTGAGCTTGATTGTTATTGGTCGCTGCTTACAGAAGTACTAAGATACGATTGTTTATTGATTATTAATAACGTCACTATGCTATTGGACTGCCAGTAGGGCTGTTTTTGATAAACCTTGCAATTTGAGTTATGGTTAAATGACAAAGATGATCTTTTGAGATTCTGTACCTCTGTCCAGTCTACTTTATGCATTCATAATTAATTTTCTGGCTTCTTCCATCTCATCATTCAAAAAAAGAAATACAAAGATTATTCCTATAACCTGCATCAAAAATTCAAGTTTTCGGTAAACACCAATTCTAAGGCGACAATACATGAATTCACCCGTTACTGACAATTTTTTAAGTTTACGGAACACTGTATCAGAATTTTTTAAGAAATGATGTGATAGGTTAGATACAACTACACAGAATATTGAGGAAGAAAAGAGAGTTGAACAACTATAAATTTATTTGATAAAAGTTGTTCAACGTTTGCGCAGTGAGACAATTTGTGAACAGTGAACCAACCCTTCCCATTTGAAATAGCTTTTGTTTGAAACCAAAAGAAAGGAAAGGAGGAGAATTGAAACCGAAAATAAATTTATTCCTCGATGATTTTGCTGCATCAAAGCACACGAAACGGAATATTTACTTGATTCATATGAAAGATGAATATTCTCCCATAAAAATATTGCAGAAAATGTTCCTATTCGAAAATAGAAATAATTTATTTAAATTATTATCAAAACAGAACAATGATAACTGCCTCGCGTGTATATTTTTATTTTAACAATCATGTTATACGCAAGAGATGTGAAAGGTCGAAATTAACGTGTATAAATTAATTTTTTGAAATTCGGTTCCAAAAAGAACAATCATAAATTCAATGCTACTGTGAATAAGAGGAAAAATATTAATTTATAAAAGAAGGATAAAATCACCAAATTTTTCGCTTAAGGTATCCGACTACGCCTGGGGAACCGTGATTTTAAAAAGCACATATATGGATATTTTTCATGACAAAGTCACATAGATTAGAATACATGTATAAAACCGTTTTAAGGACATTTTGGACAAAAGAATTACTTAAACACAATATTTTTGCAAAAAAATTAAATTAGAATAATCTTTTTCAAAATGTTCTCCTTTTTATAAAAAAATGCTTCTAAAATAATAATATTTCGCGCGTGCTTATATAAAGTAAAAGTTCTCCAGAGAGTCTTAAACTAGATTTTGAAAAATTCACATTATTTTCTCAGAGTGACCATCAATTGAAATAATTATCAGCGTTTTTTCTTGTAAAATTTCTCCTCCGTTGTAGTAATAATATGGATAAATCCAGTTCTAAGTTATATATTTCTGTGGGCCTTCTAATTCAGCCCTGTACAGAGGTCTGAGCTTATATACGCAAAATATTATCATTATAGAAGCATTTTTCATAAAAAAGAATGTGTTTTTGAAATTGCTCATCCTATATGTTCATTTTTTGTCAAAATAGTGTACTTAAATATTTTTTTATTGTAATAATATTCTTAAAATAATTTTAAATACATTTTCTAATGTAAGTGATACTAAATATCATAAATATTATCCTTTATACGCTTTGCAAAATCACTGTTCCGAACGTAGTCGGATACCTTAAAGAATTTTTTTTACAATAAAAAATTATTTATTTTGGATTCCAAATACCACTTCCTCTATGAATCCCAAGATTAAGTCTTAATTATAAAAAGAAAAGGAGAATTTTTTTTTCGCCAAAATTATTTGTCACAAATTCAGCCTCAGACAACGTTATATTATAGATATCATATAATTTGAGATTATTTTGTAACAAATATTTCACCTGTATCTCCTGGGGTAAACATTGTTCTCTTTTAAATAAAAATAACTGCTTAATTATTTATTTTAATTTTTCAAAAATTTTGTGCCTAAACTATCAGAAATGTATGGAAGATTGAATGAGAAATCTAAACATTAAATTCAAGCAGATGTTTCAACCAATGGCTTTGGGTTCATAGCTAATACGTAACAAACACAAAAATATTATTTTCCATACAGAAGCTTTTATTTATAAGAATAAATAGATATATGAAACTCAATGTATTTCAAAAATAATATAGATTTTTCGCATATAGGTTCGAAAAGTTGCTTCAGTTTTAGAAAACGGCAATTGCTATTGCCAGGATCTCTATAATTTAAGCTTTTTCATGAAGACCGGCCGGCTCCGGTAGCTTAGAGGTAGCGTACTCGCTTCGTAAGACCAAGGTCAGGGGTTCTATCCCGGCTGAGTCGGTAGAAGTTCTGATGAGAAAATCTTAGGCGCGTATGTCATACGATTACTTAAGGTAAAAGATCCCTTGAGTATCACTCAGGCTCTGGTAATTCTCGGAAAAATTAAATCACGGTAATATTTAGCATCCTACGAGAGCTTGAATTGAAAAATTAATTCAAACGTACAAATATGGTATCCAGGCCACCACTAGATGGTGCTACCATGAAAGGGCTCCTCACGTTTGGGGACGCCGTATCTGCAAAGTCTAAGTTACAAATGTAGCCTCATTGGAAATGATGAAAAGTCTATTTCTCGAAAATAGGCACATATAATGATATAAATATATATTTTGTTCTCGGCGCAATTTAGCTTGAAAAACTAAAGCAAACTTTCACAGAACTTTCAGCTAAAACGTCAAATGAAATCGAGAGAGAGTGTGACTAAACACACTATTGATTAACCATTAGACTCATAAGAGAACAACTAAAACTTCATACCACAAAAGCAGTGCTTCCATTTTCGTCAAAGTATCTTCATTTGCTGCATCTGCGAAATTGAATCCCAGCCTAACAGAATCAAAGAGGAATCGAAAATGCCAGAGGATTCATGTTGGATGTTCTCCTGAATGCCTTCCTTTGCCTTGAATGCTGATTTGGTATAGAGACAGAGACGTTTATATACAGGTGAAAATTGATATTTGGTAAATGATTTTCCGTATTCGTGATCTAATTCCCTTTTAATACTTTGCGAGGGGCGTTTCAGCGAACAATGCGATGATGGGCAGAAAGTGACCAAAGTGTATAAAAATCCATTCAAATTTAATATGATGTTCGATTCGAAGGTCATATTCACTTTTCCTGCATCCGTAAGTATTGGATTTGTTTGCGTTCGTTTTAACAATGAATTTCTTTCGTGTATGTCTGGTTAATACTTTTACTTTTGAAGGAAAAGTATTACAAATGTAAGTGCGAAAAAAATGTTGTTATTGTTGTAAAGGCTTGATAATACAATCCTTTTAAACTAAAAAATTTCAAAAAACAGCTCGCGTTTTCTGATATCAATTGGGTTGGTCAAGAAGTCTTGTTCAAGACGAACATTTTGTCCACACCCTACCAGTACAAGAATGCTGTAAAATTAAGATGATACTTAAGATCAGAGTTAAAAGGATAATTTAAAATTTAAAACTACTCTCATTAAATTTTTAAGAACATACTCCTCATCTAAAAAAAGGAATGCAAAAAGTTTACTGCACAAAGAATCAAGAGTAAATTAATACACTAATTTGTTCAGAAAAACTATGAAAAGTGGGAATTTTAAGGACGGTTTTTTTTATAGGAAAGTTGTAGTTCAGCTTCCTGAAATTTAAGGTTAGGATTCGTAAGCACAAAACCAGTAAATCTCATACCATACGCTAATCAGCTTTCCATACAATATACCCACGCCATACGGTATATAAAATTTCTCCATAAAAACTATGCATCAACCATTTGCATGGATATTATTATATTATAAAGTTTCATAAGTTTGATGTCTTCTCCGGACTTAAAGATAGCTTTCTACATTAAGTAGCAAGACTGTCTGATTTTAAAACACAGCCAATTTAAACTTCCCTGCCTATCTATAATTAAGAAAATTTACACAATTTTTCTTAGTTTTATGACTTTTTGAGTTAGTGAACTTTATTTCTTGATGAGAGGGTACCCTGAAGGCAGTATCTTAAAACCCTATCTGTATTATATTTGCATTCGCTAATTTAAACGCACCCTTCTGTAATAATTTGCGGGGAAAATCATTATCGGGCCTAAAACAAAATCAAATAATGATTAAAGTTATTTAAAATTTTCTGGAAACTTGTAGAACGGGGGATGGGTAGCTATTTATATGGATAAGATTTAATTTTAAAAAATTTTAAATATGGTAAGGAACGTGATTAAATTTATTTTTCAAAGTAAATTAGCATTTAATGTAATGTGGAATTTTTTGTATTTACAAATAATTTTTTGTATTAAAAATAATTAATAATTACGAACAAAGTGTTTTAAGTGTGCCTTTATCGGTTGACAGATGAAATTTTTATGCTACGCATGTATGTACTATATCATCGGAACATGTGAAAAGATTAGACTATGTTTACCTGTTTTCTTATTGTGAAATTATATATTTTTGATAACGTTATGAGTTTTACTAAAAACATATAGTATTCTTTCAATCTGCTTATATGTGTGTCTTATTTCGAAATCGGTGCAGTATATAATACAATCATGGTGCCGTTCAAGGTAACTGACTATGTTTGAAACCGTGATTTTGAAAAACGTTTAAAATGAATTTATAGGATATTTATTGCCACTTGAATTGCAACACACATAAAATTTTCTAAAGAATATTATTATAAAATTATTTAAAATGCTACGGTATTTGACAAAATGAAAATGAAGGACATATTTTCGTAAAACATTGTGAGAGAAAATTGAATCACCTTCTATAGCAATAAATTTTTCGATTTTTAGCTAAGACTTTTGTACATAACCTGAACTAAGCCTTTTAAATAATAGTTTAGAAGTGGATTTATTTTTTGTGTTTTAATATATCAGAATAGAGATTTTTAACAAGTAACACCTATTGTTTTTCAATTGATAGTAACCTGAAAGTAATGTAAAAACTCCTAGTACAAGCTTCTACCCAAGTCTTAGCTATATGAAAGTAAAATATTATTATTATCGTAGAAGTATTTTCCATAATATATAAAATAATATTTTCTTAAAACAATTTTATATGTCACCCTATACAAGGACAATAAATGTATAAAAAATATGTTCATTTATATACTTTTGCAAAATCTTGCCTTCGGGAGCGTATCAGCTTAAAATTAGAATTGATCTCACGTTCTCAAATATATATACGTATATGTAATTGGATAATGGAGTTGAGTTGTTTTAATTAAAAGAGTTTTGAAAAATTTACTAACAGCATAAAATGTTACCTTACATAGATAAAGGCTTGGTTTTATAAAATTTACGAGTTCAATATTGCATTGCGAGTATGTGACGGATCTATGCACACACGCGTTCCTTCAATTAATTCTTTTGGGAAATCTTGGGCTATCGATTCGCATTATTCACAACCAACCCTTCTCGGAAGAAGAGAATCGTGATATAATATTTAAATTAACTTTTACCATATATAGTCGAAGTTTTCTAGCTTGTATAGAGAGTAGGAGAGGAAATACACTGAATCAGAGAGGTAAGATTGCTACTGAAGGTATCCTATTTGAATTATTGTGATTAAGAAATCATTAGGAGGAAGTTTTAAGGGAACGATTGTTCACTGTGATTGAATTGATATTAGATTAAACGGTTGATAGGTTAGATCCTTTTATAAAGTAAGTGATCAGCTTCTGATAGTCTCCTATTCGCTTGCGCGCTTACCGTCGATGTTCCAATTTTCGTGGTTAGTACTGAGACATTATCTTACTATTATTACTTGAAACTGTGTCTTTTCGTTGTGTGATAAATAAACAGATTAGTTGGATCATGTCGAGTGTTTCTTCCCACGGGCCACTCAGAGGATTTTTTAAGGGTTAAACATATTTATAAAAAAATTGTGATCTAAGAACACATAACATGTACCTAGTTAAGAAAATAAAACTATTTATCGTATCCAAGTTATAAAAGCTTTATTAATAAACCATAATAAAATAAACAAAAATTGTAAAAACAAAACAATTAAAGAAGGCGTTTAAGTATGTGAAACTTTTAGCATTATACAATCCCAGTGTGATGGATGTTCCTTCTTTTCACGTGTGTGTTCTTTTTATGTATTCTTTTTCAATGAGTTTTGTTTCCATGCATCTTAAAAAGATAACTTAACTTGATGAGTAAGTATATTCCACATCTTTTCTGGAGACCAGTGAAATTTTCTCACTGACCACCACTTTTCAGACCACTGTTTGGCCAAACAGCTTCTCTTTAGGTTGAGACCTTTGGTTATGCTTCCATCACCCCCATCCATTCTTTTCTCAATTATTAACACTAACGTTTATTATTGGTGAAGATCACAGCAAGAACTCCTCAATTTTTTTCGCACAAATGCAAAGGAATGAACTCCATATTTTATTTCATTATTAAGTTTGATTTCATGTTATTCTATCTTCTTTGAAATTTCACGCTAATTTTCTTGGAATTTGTTTTGTGAAAGTTCACCAAATATGAAGTAGATTGTTTTTTCCTATCTTTAGCCCTTCTCGCGTTGCTATTTTTTCTCAAAGTAGGTTAAAAAATTGCGTATTTTTATTACGTATTTCAAATTTACGTATTAAATCTACGTTTTAGAGATAAATTTACAAAATTATTTTGTAAAAGAGGTTCTATTTTAAAATATAGAGTTAGATCATAAAAAATATGAACATAAAAACATAAAATGAAAATACAAACAGGAGCAGCATGGGTCGCGCACCTAATTGTTGAAAAATGTATACCGGTGGAAATCGCGGATGCTCAGCGATAGAGATAAAAACCAAATATGACATTATTGGAAGGAGACAAGGAGGGGATTAAACTTTAACCCCTTCGCGACGGCAGCAGTGCAATATACATTCTTCCCGGACGCATCTCATGGCCGGGTGGTGCAAATGTGCATTTTACAAAGGTGCTGTGGTAAGCCGGCCGATGCGAATATGACTTTTCAGCTGAAACGTTTTTTAATAACCACTAGATGGTACCCTATACCCATTATATTGAAATCGAACGTATCTAGAGTAACCTGACCTTCAGTTAGTTCATATTCTGCCTGTGGATTTGATATTTTGCACATCAGCTGAATCAGGGGGAGGGGGTAATCGAAATGTAAACAAATAGCTCGCAAAATTTCCACTTGATATAAAAACATCTTCGAGTTCCTAATAACTCTCCCAATGCTTTTTTTATTTTCTTTTTTATTAACAGTGTGGGAGTATTTTAGAGTTTTAGCGTCAGTTCTGTTACAGTTTTGTTGCTTTTGATATATTTCAGTACTTTTCTTTATTTCAAAACCTTGACTTCAGATTGTCATTTGATTGTTTTGAAAGCATTTTCCTAACCTTAATATGAACAAAAATGGTGAAAAAAGCCAAAGTGTATTGTCACAAACCTTGTGTAAATAAAAAAAAAACGTAACAAATATTTTATGCTTGCAAATCATACAATGTAGGACTTAGCGTTTCTCCATGTTTCGAGATTTTCCACACTCAGTCCTCATTTTAATTTTGCTATTTCTTTTTGTAAATAATCTTTGTCATAATTTTTTTTTATTAATTTGATATAATTATAAGGTTGTTATTAATATGTTTCTGTCAATGAAAATTTTGGGAAAAAATTGAATAGCGCTTTTACAAAATTTATTTCCCAATGTAAGTGATATTTTTTAATATAATTTCATATAAATTAAAGGAAAACGTTATTACATTCTAGTTTTAATGTAACTGACAACTTGGTAATAATCTAGAGGGGTACCAAAGTCCTAGGACGTTAGGGTCTGACATTTTATTATTTATGCTTTTTTCTTAAATTAGGTGTATGACGAAACGCCCCCTATCCTTGAAGTGCAAATCCTTACGCATTTACCCCGTCCCTACGAGCGTCTAGTAGAAAATCGTTCTGTTCCGAATAGTGGGTTAAATCCCACTTTACAAATCATTGCTAAACACATAAGCACCTTTAGCTTATTTTAATTTTAAATCGGGCATTTTTTTTTTGAAGTGATAACTTCTATTGGCGCGTTTTACGAAGAGTGAACTTGAATGAACGTCACGCTTCGGTATGTAACGCTCTTCCGGCTTTTTGTCTCAAGTCGGAAATCCTGCTCAAAATAAGGTAGTCGACACCGCTAGAAAGAAAGAAGGACGCTTCCCGCCCGCCGCCATTCAGAAAAGTGGTAGTTTGTGCCCCACCAATACGCCGTAAAAGTGAAGTTCCTAGCTTCGATCTAAGTGCCCCCTTCAACACCAATCTCTTCAACTAAAATGAACGCAGTTGAAGCATGAAAAATTCAAAACATGTAATATTTTTTAAAAAATGGGCTTTGAGAGAGAGAGAAATCCCACACTCAAATTAAACAAATGTAGAAAAAGGACAAATTTTTATAGAACTAAGTAAATAGTATAAATATTCACACATTAGCAATATTGCAATGAATTAAGAATAAAAATCTATTTTTGTAAGCTTAACCAGAATAGCAATGAACAAATAGTTCTTGTTAATCACATTACTTAAATATACTTTAAGTCTAAAAAAGAAAAATTAAAACAATTTAAAATTTAAAAATAACAAGATTAAACACATACAGGTATTAAGAAAAAGTTACATTAAATAATTTAAATACAAGAAAAACAAAATATAATTAAGAAGACTTTCCTTGCAGCTGCACCGGATATATTTTGTACAAAACTGCCATACAATGACAAAAGCGTTAGTATAAACCAGAGATTATGTATATAAATCTTCTGATTAAATCCCTTTTTTAAAGGTTTTGACCTAGATTCCTCTTCCCTTATCAACTACCTGTCTTACTCTATCCATTTTCTTTGAATTTAATTCATGTATAGAATTGAGTATTGTTAAATTACGTCCAAAATTCATAAGGCCGGATCGGGTCTTCTGAACAAATTACCTATGATTTTAAGTGGCAATTTTAAAGTGGATTTTTCAAAAGACAAATCAAAGCATTTAGGTGATTTTTTTTAAAATCAAAATTCAATTTAATTATGTCAAAATGATCCAAATGAAAGCACGAGGAAGTACGTAACAACGCGCCGGACGGAGTTTTTCACACAGATATTTAAATAAAATTTTGTATCTGAAATAGTTATAACATATTTCAGTTACCGTAAACCCATATTGTTTCCTTCTAGAATACAATTATTGTAATTCGCTGGTGTATAACGCGCACTTTGAACTCAAAAAATAAGATCGAAGTTTACGGGTGCGCGTTATACGCCGGGTATAAAAATGAGAGCTTTAAAAATAGAAAATAAGATGAGCATATCAAAAAATTAAGACTTGTACATAGAACGTAATACTATTTATTTAAAAATAAATAGCATTTCTAAGGAACTGAAGGTTTGTAGTCCTAGAAGTACATTACTTTTTCATAACCTGGGATAGTATCTCGAAAAATGATTTCAAACAATACATTGGCACACACGTACATTTCAGGTTCCCTGTAAAAAAGGGGTGCGCGTTATACGGCGAATATACCTAAAAAAATCAAAAAATTAGCTTTGAAAGTATGGGTGCGCGTTATACGCCGGATTTTACGGTAATTCACAAATATGACAAAGCATTTCGCACAAAAATATTACTTTATGAGTACACATATTGTGACGGGTTCACGCGTATTTCTTTTAACATAACCTTCTGGGTTCTTTGGTAGCCAAGATTAATGGCAACTCTTTCCAACCAAACCCAAGAAGGAAATGTGAACAAGAAAAACAAATAAGATATCTTTAAAAGAACAGAAGTTTCAGTAAGCGAAATGGCAATTTGGGGAATGTTATGTTTGGAGGAGATACAAAACGTGAATTGACAGCCTATCGTAGTTACCTGAAACCAGCCATTACAAACAAGGTGCATACCATTGCACACACGCCCAGATGTTTCCATAAAAGATTGAAGTTAAGTTTGATTAAGGTAGGACTGATTATTTGATATTAGGACTTGTAATATTATTATTAGAAGTGAGAGTAGGCGGATAGTATAACTATTTAGAGAAAGTGGTCTAAATTACGCGATTCGGTTTAACTATCATTGTGTGTATTGCTGTTCATTATAGATTCTCACCCTTTTAAATTTATCTTAAATTGTTAGACATTTAAGTTCTATTCTTAATAAAGTCATATTAAGAATTTAAAATGTCTTTTTACAAACTTACACCTCTAGCTCACGCTGACAATCAAAGATACGATCACCAAAAGGATCACAATATGAATAAATAATTTTATAGGACAACAATAATATCCCCTTGTTTTTATTCACCGAACTAATCCCTGAAATGACATTACAAAAATTTGCAGTTATCACTTCTATCGTGTGGTCATAAGCACACACTTTTTTTAACGTAGGGTAAATTCAATTTTTCTCAAAGTTTCTTTTCATCATTGAAACTGACTCGTATATATTATTAACATTTTCGTTAAATGCATCCAGTTATTCTATTTATATAGAACTAATGGGTTTACTGCTTCAAACAGACATACAACGATTTCAGGTTTTTTCAGGTACACTATGTATGCTTTACCACTTTTGTGCACGAATTCTGGAATCATTGCTCAACAAATAATACTTACCCTTTTATAAATTTTACTGCAAAAGGTTTGCTTCAGGCACGTTTTACTGAAGAGTGAATTAAAATGAAGCGTCAGGTTTGGGTGTGTCACCAATTCGGTCTTTTTCAGCCTCTAGTCGCAAATCGTGATCAGAAAGTTTTGAACAGAAAAACTTTTAGGCGCGTTATTTACAAATAAAAAATTATGCAATAATTTTTTCCATGATGTTTTATTTTTTTTTCTTTGAATAGTACTATCATGCAGCCTAATTCCGCTCAACTTCAGCGAGTGAATGACAGAAGAAGAGTACAATCGAAAATAATTTTAAAAAAAAGATAATTTCTTTCGTAGGAAATCAGAAGAGGTATCCTGGTAGTTTGCCGTAAACCAGATTTCTTAACGGATTATCTAATAATTGTGAGTTTGATTTTTTACTGCTTAACATTGCTTATCTTCGATGACATTTAAAAAATGTTACAAAAGTGGACTTGCTAGCTGTTTTAGAAGAAATCGGCGAAACAGTACATGAATCATTTAAAAATCGTTGAACTAAAATAAATACTTTGAAATCCTCAGAACTATAAAAAATAAGGAATTTGTTTTGGATGAAGCTGTGAAACGTAAAATGAAGACGAGATGCATTTAGTTACGCTTGCAACAAGAAACGCAATGCATAAAATCAACGTATCATGTTGTGTTGAAAGTATTCCCTCCTTAAGATAAACTCCTTAAGGATGTGTGCAAGTAATGGTACGCCCTCTACCAAGAAAAATAAAACATGGGATCTTTTAGGCTAAAAAGAATTAAAATTCGAAATTTTAATTACGTTAATAGGGTGAGAAATTGCCAAAAATTTTGTTTGTATTAGTGATGACGACTTAGAGTTTGCAAAAAAATAAAAGTATTAATTGTAAAAAAGTCCGAACCCTCTCCTTTTGTTTGCTAAGAGAATTTTAAGAAAAGTAAATGGCTCTCGGTGTATAAGTTTTCCTAGCCTTACATAATGTCGTTATATAAGTTATATAAACGGTAATTACGTATTATCTCAACCGTATTGGCTACATTATGTATGAAAGGAAGTACACGATTGCCAATTCAGTGCGTACGATGCATGGGAAATCAGGGCTGCCAACTTGGCGAGTTATCTTGAATGTTGGCATTGTTTCGATAGCAGGTGTAGTAGCATATATGCAGAAATATTACATAAGTATAATCTACATAAGGAATTCACATATAAATATTCTAAAAATTATTTTATTAGACTAATTGACATTTAAATCTGAATATATAAAAATGCATCACTGTTTAAACATTGCTCTTACAGAAAATGGATGAAGTTGTGACGAAGTATATCTCCTTCCCCTATTTTCAACAGATCCTGTGCCGACAGAAGTTGCGAAAAATTCCGAGAAGTTCCCTTTATGGCTGGGAAGGGCTGCAGCTGGGTGGTCGAGTGCTTCGGCAATCTTGGCCCGCTAACTGACTGACAGTCAAAAAGGGGCGCCTTATCATTGTGTGCCCATTTTCCGAGAACTCGGAGGCGCCTTCACGTCGGAGAACATTCAACTGTACACCCAGCCCTATGTCTTCGGACTGGCGGAAGCGACAGTGTTTGGCGGCAGAGGGGTGCGACATCAAAGGGAAGCCGAGACCGAAGGCGACAGCAGAGGATGAGTAATCGAGGCCGACAAAGAAATGAGAGGTGGATGACGAGGGAAAAGAAGAAATGCTATAAAACGGGCGAGAGAGTCCCGAACGAGGAGGAGACTGGATCTTGGAAGGGAGCGGTTCGGACGTCCCTGAGCGATAGGAGAGCGAGATAGTGAGCCCGCGAAGTACAGCGGTCTCCCCGGCTTGAAAGATCGAGAAAACCGGAGAGAATACGGAAGAGACTCGAACTGATTACGAACGAGCCCGCGAAGTACACAAAGCGGTTCCCTGGCTGGTAAATCCAGAAACGGAAGAGAGTGCGAAAGAGACTCAAAAAGTGATATTGAACTGTAAATTAGAATATACCTTTTATTTATTATTTTGATAATTTTCATGTTGAAATAAATAGTTAGCCCAGATCTGAGAGAAGTCATTACAAAGTAAACAAATGCCCCGAAGAATGCGCACAAAACAGAGAACTACTTAACACCCGTATACAAAAATGTAAACGAAAACGTAGTACATCCAAACAGTTGGATTCTCTTGCCTAGAATAAATCAGAAGTTTTCACTTTTATCGTGTGGTTATAAGCACACACACAATTTTTTTTGCTATTTTTTCTTGTTAGTTAATTAAGTAGTGTTTTTAAAATATTTTAATGCAGATATTCGACAATCGAACATACTAATGAAAATGCATGAAAGAATGATACAGAAACTAAAATAACAAAAACAAACTCGCCACGAGAAAAATAAAGCGTTTTCGTAAATTTTATATAGTCCTGGATTTCTTAAATATTGCACCATTCTACTTTTACATATACCAGTTGAACATATAATAATCACAGACTATCTGAGCCTCATGGCTTACGTCATGTAATCCTTCTTTAACTATTTTTCACATATGGCATTGCTATTGAACATGATTAATGTGATAAACGCGACATGGTATAGGAAATATTTGGATATTTAAAGTCTAATTACATTGAAGAGAAAAACACACAAGTAAGTTTTCTTATATATATTTCAACATATGTTAAAAAAGAAATTAAGTTATACAAAATCACAATATTTTGGGGGGAAAAACATATTTTTACACTTTTTTTTTAAAAAAAATTATTGCTTAATTCCTACATGTGTTCCCACCAGTGTCGGTTTATCCTTGCAATGGTTAAAACACCAATCCGCAGCCCATTTGAAGTAAAAAATGATTATAAAGAAATCGATAATGACCGAGTCGAAGGTGAAGTTCAACTTTTAACAATTGATTTAATTCGCGAGGGCTTGATATTTTCTACAAGTATGGAACAACATTTTCTTACACATGATTCTCACGTAGAGCATGCATTAAAATTTCAATGTTATCTTAAGTTTTGTGTACCAGCATATCAAGAATTATGTAACTTGAGGAACCAAAAATAAATAGCCGCTAATAACAGATTTTGTAACAACGAAAAAACCAACTGTGAGACCGTTAATAACGAACGAAATTCTTCATTTGAATCAAAATCAATAATTGTATAAGTGACATATCTACTGATGATTGCCTTTTTGATCCAGTTTGTAATAAACGTGCACACGCTTATTATCAAGTAGCGATGAACAGTTGTTAGTAAGTAGCAAACACAGAGATTTTTCAAGGAGGGGGCGGAGTCGAAAGTTCACCATTCTTGTATCATGCTCCCTTGGATTTTGTCGATTTTCGGGAACAAAACACAGTAAAAAACTAATTATTGAATAAATAATTAGCATTAATTAATAAAATTAATCATTAATAACAAATACCTAATTATATTTTACGAACTATATGCTTAGAATTATAATCAATCGAAAAATCAGGGTTTTTGGGGGTCCGGACCCCAGGACCCCCCTGTGTGCGCCACTGGTAGCTCTATTAGTAATTTCAAATTGTATTTTTATATGTTGTGTATACTTATAAACTGAATTTTCACTGTACACTATTTTTAATTTTTTAATTTAATGTAATAAAAATGAATTGATTTTTTTTAATAAAGATGTAACAGATTTCTTATTACTTTTTTTGCAAGGTTTTTTAATAATATATTTAGAGATTTACACGAGATTTTTGCATGACTTTTTAAAGTTGTGGAATGTATCTCCAAATTTACCATATGTGGCATGTATTTTTTGACACGATTCGTTTTCGTGCGGTTTTCAAAGGAACGTATCTACCGTGTAAAAAAAAGAGTTGGTGTCAAAGATTCTTACTCTTTGTTGTAGCTCCCCCATTGCATGGCAAATGGCGCTGCGAATGGGCGCGGCTCTCTTTGTTTTTTCACTGTAACCATATATTCACTTGTTTGTTGTCCTCTGTTGTGCGTTGCCGCTGCGCTGAATAAAAAACTACTAAAAAGCATCTTTGGGTTCTCACTGGGATTCAGTCAGTCACCCCGCGCGACCACCCACTCAACGTTCTATCGAGGATGTGACTGCTCCCAGGTAAAGAGAAATTGGGGAGGGAAGTAATTTGCCCAAGAATGTATGGGGGGGAAAATGAAGAAAAAGAAACGAAAATGCACTGGTGGTTTTGTTTTTCGATCTATGCCAAGAGACCTTAAAATCAACCGGTGAGAATCAGTTATGCACTGATGCTTAAAACAGACATGCATCACTGAATTTCTTCCACAATCAACTTACATAAGCAAACTGAATTCCTTCATCTCTATTTCACTTAAAAAATAAATAAATAAAAACTAGGGAAATATTTGTTTTTACGCCTATTCTTTCCAAAATAGTTGAGCTGGCGTCAAAACAGTTTTTCCCCTCTATTTTCCCACGTTTGAACCGTGATGAGACACTAAATTGCCTTTTTTTATAAAATCAAAGGAATGACTCACAACTCTATAATTCTGTTACGTTTTTAGAGATTTTGAATAGACTTCCCTTTTTTAAATTTGAGATAATTTATAGCTGAGGTAAGAGAGTATATTTATTTTTGAAAAAAATTACTATAAAATATAGAGAACATTCAAAATTTTCTCAACGATTTCAATGAAGAATTAAAGAAATGTAAAATATTTTAAGCGAAAATTCAGGAAAAAATCTTAAAATTCTAAATTCAAATTATAGTTTATATTATAAAACAGTAGATATGAGCAAGTTGAAGATCGAAGCATACGTTTTAGCCCGTTCTGAGGAGAAATATTTTTATTCCAAGATTAAAATGCTTTCGTGGAGATTAACGTCGCACTGTTCAGCTACACGAGGGCTTTTGGCGACGGACCACGTAATTTTGAACCATGGTCGAGTGACGTGGACGACACCTAAGCTGGCATCCCTTCTCAAACTACCACACCAACAGGAGGACGTTTCAGCTCTCAACAGATTTAGCGTGCATCGGCGGGTCCTGGGCTCGAACTCGTGACAAAGCCAGCCACGATCCGATACCTATACCACTCGGCTACCGCGCCACACGCTTTCGTGGAAATACATGGTAAAAGAAAACTACATTATTAACTGAAAATGAAAACAATCATCAATCTCTACTTCTACATGGAAAGAAGACTCCAAATGAATACTCAAAAAAGATGCGCATTGTGTTTCTTAAGTTCCGACAGAAAAATCAATCATAACTAGAGAAAATCTGACGAAGCAAAAATCGATTGCAAAAGCATTTGTGAAAACAAATAAAATTAAATATCAAGGTGTACAGAGTAATAAAGTAAAAAATGATAATCTTCGTCTTTTGCAAGAGACATTTAGCTCAATGCGACATTTTTTTTTGTATAGTTCTGTATTAAAAAAATAATTAAAAGGGGGATAAATATAAGGAAATACAGCGTTATTCCTGATGAAGCATGGATTTACCTAAATGATTACAAATAAAAAGGGTCTTTTAGGTACCGAAAAAGTAGAGACCCTGATCATAAACGCGATTTAAATAGACTTCAAACTAAAATTAAAATATTTGCGTATAAATTTAAACAACAAACGTGGGAAGAAACCCTTCTCTCGCTAAATGCCGAAGATGGGTCTTTATGGAGCACAGCAAAAAATTTCCGTAAAAAAGCGCCAAAAGTTCCAGCCCTTAAATGCCAAAATAACATTGCTCTCAGCGACAAAGATAAAGTTGAAGTTCTCGCTGACTCTCTCGAAAACCAATTTAAATTAAATGACATCGTAAACCCTTCAAAAGACAGAACAATTACACATATCGTTAACAACTTCATTACTAATGCTAAATTTCAAACTGATCATGTACTCACCACGACCAATATCATTATTATGCATCCTTAGCAAAGTTGCTGAAAAAATTATCCTCAACAGAATGACTGACCATATCATTACTAATAACCTTTTCATCCCGGAGCAGCACGGCTTTCGAGCTGAGCTCTCCACTTCGCACCAACTACTCAGAACAGTCAAGTATATAAAATCTGGATTGATTGATTTATTGAATATTAACGTCGCACTGTTCAGCTACACGAGGGCCTTTTATAAAATCTGGAAAAAGATGAGGTAAGTACACTGGTGTGGTCTTCCTCGACATTCAGAAAGTGTTTGATAGAGTATGGCATTCTATGTGTGGCCTGCTCTACAAACTTATTAAATATGACTTTCCTCCCTCACTCATCCTCCTGATTAACTCCTATCTCACTAACAGAAATTTCGCTGTTAAAATTAATAATACCCGTTCAAACCTTAGGTTTATAAACTGTGGGTTCCCCAGAGGGCTCTTTTGGTTCCGATTTATTTATCTTTACGTTAACGATATCCCACAAACAGAAAACACAATTCTCTGTATTTATGCGGACGACACCGCGGTAATGAGTCAAAGTCAAAACCCCACACTGATTGCACATTACCTCAACATACACATTACTCTCCTGGAAGAATGGTATAATGACTGGAAAATTGCTATAAACACATCCAAAACTGAAGCGATCTTCTTCTCTAACATTAAAAAACTCTCTAAAATCAGTGTAAACGATCTACTATAATACCCTGGTCTCAACACACTAAGTACCTAGGCGTTATATTAGATAATAATCTCACTTTCAAACAACACATAACATATAAAAGAAAAAATTAAACAATCGGTCTGTAAAATTTACCCTTTAATTGCAAGAAACTGCATTGAACAGAGAAAATAAACTGCTTATCTACAAACTCATCCTTTCCGACCAATTCTGCAATATGCCGCTCCAATCTGGACACATGCAGCTAGATCCCATATTAATCAAATTGAAGCTTATCAAAGCATCATCCTTCGTCAAATCTAAAATGCTCGATGGTTCATGAGGAACACTGACCTCAGGACCGCAAGTAAAATGCTGTCAATCAGACAGTTCATTAAAAAGATTGCAACAAACTTCTTTCAAAATATTGATACTTCTAGTAATCTCTCGATCTCGGATGTTGAAAAATATATATCCCTGATCCTAATATAAATAAATATTCTCTCAGACCCCCTCTTCATGTAATTATTTTTCTCCTTTCAAATTTCACTTCCTTTATCTTAAATGCTTAATTCGCCTCTTTCCTCGAGTCCCCCGTGGTCTAGTAGATATAGGCATTCGCTCCCCGTGCTTTGCATCGAGTTCGATTCGTGGATTCCTCCTTTTTTTAATTTTCCTCGGAAAATTATTCCGACAGATCTCTTTTTAATTTAAATGTTCCTCTACTATTTTTATTCATGATAGTACTTTTTTAATAGCTTTTATAAAAAAGCTGTTTTTTGTTTTTATTTTCAACCATTTTTATGATCCTAGCTGCATTCCCACATTGGTCGGTTTCGCCCCGCCCACCCAAGATCGAAATTCTAACTTCATTTTCGGTGCTTTGCGCCGACTTTGAAGCTTCTTTTCTCAATTTTAATGCATTTTAATATTTTAAATTTTCATTTTCCCAAAATCTCCACTTTTTTTATTTTATATTTAAAGCATTTAATCTTAACAAAGGGCAAAAGTCAATCATTTACAGTCACTCAAATACCTACTGATATGAGGTTGTAGCTCGATAAAGCTGGGTACTCAAATCATCCACCCAACGATATTTAACGTGCATCGGGAGACAGAGAGAGGATCAACTTTATTTTATGATCATAAAATTAAATCTCAGAAATTAAAGTAAAATATTTATTTAACTCTAAAATAAAATTTTACTCAGCAATAAAAATTCCGTACTTTGACGAAAAGATTTAACAAGGAATATGCTCGGCTTTTACTTAAATTTAAAGTTATACAGAAGTTTTGCACGGTATAGAGAAATAATAATTTTTTTTTAAAAAATTATTGACATTTCATATACTATCTTTTCCTAAATTGAATAAGTTACAGTTGCATTACTGTGCGCGTCGATTTGTTTATAATTTAAATCGGAGCAGAACATTAAAACTCTTCAAATAAATTATTTCAGTTTAGATAAATAAACTTTTATTTAAATGATTACATTTGTACTAAAACTGTACTACAAATATATATATATGTATATGCATATATAAACTTCTGGTTTTCTCCGCACTTCGAATTTATGTTCCACAAGATAATCTTCACTTAGCTTCATTTTCTTCTCCTTCTTCTGGTACCAAGCATTTCTGAAACAAAATAAAATCTTTCAACTGCTAAAATTAACTGCTATTTTTTTTTTTTGTGAAGCTTTTTCACGGCTATTGTATATAAAACAGAGTACACACAGAATCAAATAACTTACAAATGAAGAGTATAAGTGAATTGTGTTGTCGATTGTTACAGTTCAATGTGCCAATTAGAGAGTATATAACCATTTCACATGAAATTTTTCCAGCTTTACACAAGAGTTACAAAAATGAAGAATATTTAGACTCATTTCTTGTAGCTTATAAAAGAGCTTCATTTTGATTCAATTCAAAGAATTTTTTAAAATTTTAGTTTACAAAAATTACATTATTGGTGGTGAGATGGACATGGATCGCCCAGTTAGGATCTACGGGTAGATGACAAGGTCGACATTTGAGTTGGTGTCCCACTCCGTAAGTTCATGACTCATTAACGAAGTTACTTGCCTTTACAGATGTAACGTACGTGTTTAAGAGCTCTCAGGACTCTTAACAAATATCAGTTCACTCGAAAAAGCATCCTTCTTCAAATCAATGTAACTTAGAAATAAAACAAAACAATAATTTGAAGTTTTTACCACATGATAATCATATATATTTACATTATTTCTCAAATTTCCAGAGAATTTGAGAAAAAATTTAAAAGAGTTATATAAAGAAATAAAAATTAAACAATTTTTCAAAAATATCAAAATTAGTATTTTACACCGCGCAGGATTCTGAAGTACAAAATTGATCAAAATTTACAAAATTCATTTTACCTGGTATAAAAATGTTCACTTTTGGAAGATGTACTAACTTCAAAGAAAAATTTAGAGAAAAATAAATATTTTTTTAAATACCATTGTAACGAAGATTTTAAAATTTTAAGAAAAAAAAAAAATTCAAATAAAAAAAAAATAATAATAAAATTTTTTCTTAATTGATGTAAAAGTTTAAAAAAGCCCTTTTTTGAGAAACCTGTATAAAATTTAAAATTGATATCACAAATAGTTTCTGAGAAACCCCGGTGCAAGCTAATTTTTTTTTTTGGGAAAAAATGAAGTTAAAGATAAGAAAGAGATAGGGTTTTCTTTTTAAGTGTCACTATTTATTTCTCAATAACTTTGGAAGTTTTACAGTATCAACACGTTTGATCAAAATGTCAAAAAAATTGATTTTTTAACAAATAATTTTTTCAAAAAATTAAAAAATTTCCCAATTTAAGAGCCCTGAGAGCAATTAAGTTTGTTTCACTACCGATTAGGCTATAGGCTGCAAGGGGAGAAATTACTAAAGTATAAAATCATTATTCCTTGCAGAAAATACGAGGTATCGTATTGGAAACTGTTTTTTTTAAAATATATTTTTCAATGTTATGCTTAACTCCCCGAAACTCAAAGATAGATGGGACACGTGTCGTTTCCCAGAGATATTTTTTTGGGATGAGACTGGGGCTCATCCCAAAAAAGGCGTAAGAAGCGAGGGGGAAAATGTATTCAATAGAACCCCTCTCACGCGAGGGAGTTATGGTTTCTGGTTTGATTCATCTTTTTAAAGGTCGTTGCTTACTGCTTTGGTCGAATAGTTTTTTTATGCATATATTATGAAAGGGGTTGCCGAATAACATACAAATCAAGGCCGGAAATATTTTTAATTTCTATCCGATTTCCTTATGCCGTCATATGGTGCGAAATTCAAAAAACCTCACATTGGTGGTGGGAAATTTGTAATGGATGCCTTTAAAAACGAACTTCACTTAAATTATTAGGGATTAATCATTCTTTTTTAACAAATATTTTCCCCAAATGTTTTTTTCAAGAAACCTTGGAAAGGGTGATGAAAACAGGGGTGTTTTCAGATTTAATCTTGTTTATTTTCATGTTCAGTAACGCCCCGGTGGGACGCGGGGCCCCAGGGAAGTGGGGAATGGAAAAAGGATGCGGGTCGCAATAGTTGAAAAGGGATGTGCAGATTGCATCTTAGGGGGCCCGCCGGGGCACCATTGCAACTGGAGGTCTCCTCAGGGGATCGTAAGTAAAGCATACGAGAATGAGGGGTTGGAAACTCTGCAAAACCCGTGTTCAGCTAGTGCTTTTCAAACTTTCAACATTTTGTGACCCAATTTTTCAGTCATAATTTTCATCACGCCCCTCATACAATAACAATGCATTGAATGCAATAATAATGATTTTTTACTAAAATACCGTAGAAATATAATTGTAAGCCGTACAAATTACCGGAAGTTAAATTAATTAATTTTTTTTACGTCCAGGGGGGTTAGTAATTTAAAAATTTTTGAAATCGTTAAGGCCCCCCGTTGATGCCACCACAAAACTCGAACGTAATGTTAATCCTATGGGTTTTTTTTTCCCCTATATTTACATCAAGGGCAAGAGGAATAAAACTCTAAAAAAAGTAAAAAAAAACCTTCCATTATTTCGTTTTTTAAAAAAAATTTCAAGTTTTTTTAAATATTATTTAAAGATCTGAAAATTCATATCTTGCATTAAAACGATCATCTTTTTAAATTATGGGATAAAAAGAAAAAAAACGGGAAAAATTTTCCTTTTTTATCTTTCAAACGCGCATATTTTAAAAATTTTTTTAAATTTTTTTTTTCAGTAATTATTGTCAGCATTGAAATTTTAAAAGAGGGGGAAACTTGTAACCCGCCTTTCTTGCGGGGATCATGAAATTTCCCCGTTTGTTTCATTGATGAATGGAAATTTATGACTTTCCGGGGACGGTAAGGGGTTTTTCTTTCCAAAGGGGGGGCTTTTTCAAAAATTCATAGCGTTTCAAAAAAAATTTGCCCCATTTTTTTGAGTGCAGTGTTTCTTCGAGTTTGCACTTAAAATTACTGCTAAAGTTTTTTAAAAAATAAGTTATCTTTTTTTTTTATTCTATTTTTTTTAAATTTTTTTTTAAAACTAAAAAATTTAAATTTTTGTTAACACAAAATGAAAAATTTAATTTTATTAAAAAATTCTTGAATCGTGGGGATAAATAACAATTTTCCATTCTTTTTTTTAAAAACCTCCAAAATTGAGAACGTGCCATGAGGAGGGGGAAAAGTTAGAAAACCCCTTTCTATGAAAATTGTCTCTGCGGATTTTCATACACCCAAAATTTCAATATTTGCCTCCCACCCCGGGGTATTTGGGGTTAAAGCCCCGTTTTTGCCAAGACATAACCCCTAACGAAGCAATAAGCTTAAAAATTACGGGAAAATTGTAGTTTCGGCCAGATAGAAAAAATAAAAATCACGATTACTTTTCCCAAAGTACAGGGGCGATTAAAGTAAGAGGAAAGGAATATTGTTTTTTTAAATGTGGAAAAAAGGGGGAAAAAGAAAAAATATTAAAGGGACGATTTGTGTGTTTTGGATGGGAGATAAAATGTTTAAAATTTGGGAAACCCTTTTTTATTTTAATTTTTTACCGAACTTACAGATCCAAGAACCAGATCGATGCCGATACGTAACCCGTTATTCGGGAAGGGGAAAAACAAAAACGAAAACGTTTTTGTGCTGGATTATATAAATTAACGCAAAACTCCATTGGGAAAAATATATATGTAAATACCTTGCATCATAAAAATACGAATTAAATCAAAAAGAATTTTTTTTTTTGTTTTATCTTTTTTTTGTTCTTTTTTAGTTATATCTTCATATAAAGTTTCATATATTCAATAAATGCAAAATTAAAAAAAAATCACATTTAAAAAATTGTTTTTTTGAAAAGTATATAATGTGCTGGTACCCAAAAATTTTTTAAAATTTAGTCAAGCTATTAAAACCCATATATTTTTTTTTAAATTGTAATAAAGTGTATACCTAATCAACCAAAAAATATTTTTTTTCAAACAATTTGTTAATACTGGGGAGTGCCCGGAACGGGGCCCCGCCCCTCACTCATATTTAATGCACAGACAAATCGTTAAAATTTTAATGTTTGACATTTTGGGGAAGTTGGGAACCGTAAAATTTCCGTTTTTCCCTCCCTTTTTTTAGCTCGTTAATTTTAGTTAAAAATTATTTGTTAACCGGGAAATCCTTAAATTTTTTTTGGTATTGATTATTCTAAATATAGAATTTTTTTGCCATAGCTTATGTAATCCACAACTTTTCTTTTGACGCATTCTATTTAAAAAATAATATTTAAAAATCTGATGTTTTTTATTTGTTTTGTATTTAAAAGCAAATTTTTTTCTCTTTGAGGAAGGAAAGAAGCAAAAGAAAAAAAAGAAAATTTTAAACATAAACATAAAATAAAAAGTTCGAGAGTAAAAAAAAATTTCAGAAAAAAGGGAAAACGTAATGCATTCGTTTTGTATGCACTTTTAAATTTTATTCTTCATCTCGGATAAAAGACGGGGACGTCACCTGAGTTTTCCTTTTTCCCCACCCTCCCAAACATGACTGCCCCTTTAAAAATTTAACATCACCCCCACATCAGGGCTTTTGTTTGATCTTTACTTTTTTTGTTTGTTTGATTATTGGCTCAGATCAGGGTTTCCCTTTACGAATCCTTTCAAAAAAAGGGTTTTTTTTTTTCAGCCCCCTTCAGTAGCGAAAACAAAAATTTTTTCAAGGGGGGCTCGAAAGTTCATTTTTTGTATTTTGCCCTTTTTTTATGATTTTGGGGAACAAAACACAGTAAAAAAAATATTGAATAAATAATTAGCATTAATTTAAAATTAATCTTAAAAACAAATATTTAAATTTAAAATTTTTACGTTTATACTTAGAATTATAATCGAAAAAAATGACGGTTTTGGGGACCCGACCCTTTGGGCCCATTCCCCCTTTTTACATTTTTCTGTAATATATAGCATCAATAAAACAAATATAATTAAAAATACCCCCAAAAAAAATTTTTTTAAGAATAATTTAACTAAAAATATTGTCAGAAAATTAGGGAAAACGTTTTTTAAATTTTTTTTTTTTTTTAATTTCACAAGTATAAACAAGTTTTCGAAACATAGATTGTAATTGCATATTGTTCAATTAAAAAATATAGTAAGGGCCTTTATGTATTGATACAATGTTATTTTTTAATATTTGACCTGAAATTTTGCTTTTCATTTTTATAATCATAACTAACGCAGCAAATATAAACATTTATTTTTTTAAAAAATTTTTCGATTTTACTGAATTATATGTAAATTATTATAATTTTTTTAAAAAAAAAATCAGGCTTTGATGCGTAAAAATTTTTTCCGTTGCGGGGGATAGCGGTTATGACGCCGACTGCTGTAAAGAGGGGCCCGGGTTAATTTTCCGCCCAAAACTGAAGTTGTAAGTATAAAGGGCCTTTCAATGGGACTCTAAATAGCCATTTAGCCCCAAATAATCTCGAGAGGTTGGGGACCCAGTTTATTATCATTATTTTATCAAAAATTGGGGGTTTTTAACTTTTTAAAAATAAAAGATAAATGAGAAATTTTCCCAAAGAAGAAGAGGAAACAACTTTTGGGGCACTTCCCGATTTGACGTTAAAATCTAAAAATTTAAATAAAAAAGGTCCTTAGTTTCGGTTATAAACACATCAGAATCCAAGACTTTCACACAGCTCTAAAAATTTTAAAACCCAAACAGAACAATGTGTTTTCAACGTATGGGGGAAAAAGAAAGGGGGGGAAAACAAAAGACACAAAATAAAACTGCGACTGCAAATATTTTTTTAGACTCAATTCAAATAATTTCAATTTGGGGAAAAAATCAAACATTCCCAATTACTAAGTATAAATACATTTTGGGTAGGTGACATCTGATCTAGTTTATTATTGATGGGGAATTATATTAAAATAGTATGAATTTTTTTTTTAACAAATACAATACTTTTTTAAAACTTAAAAAATATATAACAAGTTGATTAAATTTAAATATTGTTTCGGGGTATATTTTTCTAATAACGGGAAAGGGGTTTCCCCAAAAGTCTTATAGTTCTAGGGGTTTCCCCATTTAAACTGTGTTCCACGGGGAACCCCGGGGTTTGATACAAAAAAAATTGAAAAGAAACTTTAAAAAATGTATATGCACAATGGATTCACGTTCTTTAGAAATTTGTATTCAAGTATTTAAAGCCCATCTTACATTAAAACTGAAAAATTTTTTTTAAATATAACAGAAGAATATTAAAACAAATTTTATCTTGTATATATATATTTCTATTAGATTGTGAATATTCATTGTTTTTTTTTACCTTGGGTTTCACGAGATAATTTTTACTCGTCAGCACAATGTTAGCAAAATCCAGTTTCTAATCAAAAAACCCTTTTTATTTGGGGAAAAAACGAAATGGAGAGGAAAGAACTTATCCGGGGATCAAAAATTCGATTTGAAATCTAAATTTAAACAAGAACAGTTCCTCTAAATTTTCTATTACAAACTCTCTCACGTAAAATAATAATTCCACAGTTAAAAAATTTTTTAAAGTATTCAGAAAAATTTTGTTTAATAAATTATTTTCAATGGTGGATACAAAAAAAATTAAACTCAGGGAGTTAATGTGATTGCCTTTAACTCAAAGACCTAGACTTCGACGTTTGTGTGAAAAAAGATCTTTATTATTGCATTATTATTATTAAATTATCTATGCTTATAGATGAAAAAAAAAAAATCAATAATAACATTCCATTTTTTAAAAAATTTTAACCCAATAAATGTTTGTAATGGGGGTTTAAATCTAATATAAATATATATAATCTTTACATGCAGCCCGCAGGATTTATGTTTTTTTTGAAGGTCATTTGGTTTTATCCTGTTCTAAGTCAAGATCGGCAGCGAGAATGACACTTGAGAGTCACTTTATTCATGACCTTTTTTTAACTTGGAGTCTTTTTGTCCTTCACAAACTTGAGCGGGGGGAAAAGAGCAATAAAAAAGGGGGCAGTTGGTTTCATATAAACGTTTTCAAACTGTAAAAGTCAAACTGGAACCCCACCAATCGAGAAGAATGCAAAACTCTCCTTTCTTGGAACAAAAAATAGAAGGGGGGGGAGGGGTTTTTTTTAAAGGGGGAAAGAACAGAAGCCATCCCCAAACTGAAAAGGGAAGCTAAAAAATGATGTCATTTTCTTTTTTGACAGCTGTCAGAACATAAACATCAGAAAGTTGAATAAAGGCGAAATTTTGGAAGAATAGAGTTAAAAAAAAAATTTTTTTTCAAAATCGAGAAAAAAATGGGAAAATTTAAAAAGAAAAGGGATATAACATCTTTTTTTGAAGGAACATTTACCTTCGATCTTTCGACCCGTACGCAGAGTCCGCCCTTTTCCCTTTGGGCACGCCCAATCCCCCCCAGAAGAGGGCGCTTTTTTCGTTTTTGAGTTTCGATTTCTTCAAGGGCCTCTTAATTTTAAAAAACATTGAGCATCGCACATTTTAATAATCAGTATAAATATATTTTTATTATGTCAGAATGTATTTTGTTTTCTTTTTTAGTAAAAATAAAAAATTTTAAATCTTTTTTTTTCGACTTTTTATATGCAAACACCCCTTTAGGTTATGGGGCCTCTAGCGAGGCACGTCCCACAGTTTGAGAAACGCTGGTTTAGTCCTTTTGTTTTATCATAATAAAACCATTATTTTATTTGGTGTTTTTATTTTCTTTTGTGTGTGTTGACAAAAATATATAATATTCCTATTTTTCAAAAGTTCTGCATCACGAAGACTCCTCTATCGAACAAATCTAATTAGGTATTATTCGTAATATCTCCACTTTAATAAACTATCAATATTGTGATTTTTAAATTTCCCTCATCCTCTTTTCTTAAATTAAGTGGAATAAATTCTTAACAGTTTTTTGCTTTGGAAACATGTTTACCAAAAAAAATAGAAAAATTTTTTCATTCTTTATATAATAACTATATATTGGGTTATTACTTACTACCATGAAGGTCACTATTTCTTCAAAATCCTTTTCATTCTAAAACGAATAAAAAAACGGAAATTTCATTTCTGTAAAACGAAACGAGTAAAGTAATTTAAAGCGTAGTTGTGTCATTTGCTCTTTAAAATTTAACCGGATCAATACACATTAAATATAATAAATTGTACTTTCAATAAATCAGAAATTTTACAAAGAATTAGTTTTAAAATTTGCGTTTCAAATAATTTACAAATCAAGCATGAAGTCACAAGGGAAATTTGGCTTGATTTCAGGCACTCATTTAAATTTATTACATTGGTATAGAATTCACAAGAGTTTCAGTATAGTTAATGATTAAATTGATAGATACATATAAGATAATTGAAAAGATGTTTACAATTTTCTATGCTAAATATTTCATTTCTTAATAATTTATCATATTTGATCTCTTAAGTTTTGCCGAATTTAAATCTTAATTTTATATATTAGTGAAAAAAACAATGGAACTAAAATTTAATTAATATTTCTAATTAATTATGAATTAAATTTTTGGAAAACCCAGTATATGTTACACCATATACACTCATTGCCATGAAAATTTGCGGCACCAAAAAGTAACGAAACGGCTTGAAGGTATGTGTCAGGCAGATTTGAAAATGACTAGAAGTGCAGCATGATTGCGCATCGAGAGGGGAAGTATCATAAGGATGATGGAAACCAAGTGGTCAACTCGGCGAGTAGCTCGCCATCTAGGCTTTTCTGACTTTACTGTGAGGAGATGTTGGGATCAGTGGACAAAAGAGACATCTGTTACACAACGATCTTCTCACCGTCACCTCCATTTAAAGGAGTGACACGCTCGAAGGGATAGGACTGCTATTGAATGGAACCTGGTCATCTTAAGTGACGAATTCAGATTCAATTTGGGCAGTGATGACAACTGCATATGTGTATGGAGGCCCGTGGTGAACGTCCTATCCTACCTTCGCTGTACAGCAGCACATCGCGTCCACAGTTGGTGTGATGGTTTGGGATGCCATTGTATACAGCACACGGTCACCCCTAATATCGATCTACAGGACCATAAAAGCCTAAGGGTATGTTCGTAACATTCTTCAGCAACATGTGTTGCCATTTATGGCAGGGCTAGCAGGAACCATTTTTCAGCAGGACAATGCTCGCCCACACACAGCAAGGGTTTCACAGGACGGCCTCTGCCACTTTTCCATCTTTTCCTAGTCTGCTCGATCTCCAGATGTGTCTCCAAACAAGCCTATTTGGGATCAGTTAGGATGACAAGTTGGAAAGCTCATGAGATTAGTTGATTAAAGGCGCGATTATAGCAACCCTGGATCAAGATGTCGCAGGATATCATGCGGGATTTATACCGTAAAATCCAGCGTATAACGCGCAACGTCGTATGGCGCTCATTTCTACTCTCAAGCTGCAATTTTTAGTTTTTAGGTACATTCGCCGTATAACGCGCACCCCCTTTTTTACGAAGAAACCTGAAATGTACGAGAAAAATGCTCTTATCTTTTGAAGTCCTTTATTCGAGATATTGTTCCACGTATTGGAACAAAAATAGTATTCTTCTAGAATTACTGCATTTTAAGTTCATGTAAAGAACGTCATTTTTTTTAAAGAAAAAAAAAAAACTGCATTTCGATTTAAGTAGAGGTCTAATTTTTTTTCCATGCTCATCTTTTTTTTCTATTTTTAAAGTTATCATTTTATATACCCGGCATATAACGCGTAAACGTAAATTTCAGTGTTATTTTTTGTGCTGGAAGTCTACTTTACATTCCTGATTTAACGGTATGTCTCAATGTCCGACCGTACAACCTCAAGCATTCATGCTAGGAGTGTCCCAACAGAAGAATAAAACCTCCATTCTCATTCGCAGTTTCCCCAATTAACAATCCTTTTATATTGGTTTTATTATCAATTAAATCTGCAAAATTTCCTTTTATTCTGAAGACTCTTTCTTGGTGCACAAATAAAAAAATTAATTTTAATTGGATGAAATTAAAGCAAAATTTGTGAACGTAATTCGCGTTATTAGCTAATAAATATCAACATAGATACAAAAATAGCTTTATAAGCAAAATAAATTGTAGAAATAATAGGTACTTGTAGCACACATACACACAAAAATTTATATATAATTAATTTTATGCATGAATTACCTATAAATATCTCTTACAAATAAATGTAACGAATTAGAATGTATACAATATATTATTTAATTTTAATTTCTCAAAGTTGTATCTTATTTTTAAGCTATTAGCTATTTATTTCATCCAAAACATTAGATAACTTCTACAATATTTCCAGCTACCAATATAAGTGTCAATCTATTATCTTTAAATCTGTCATTATCTTAAGAACAATGAATTTATGTTGAGAGACACAGAAATTAGGATTTTCAGTTCTATGAATGATCAAGTAATTATACATACGTTCTCCCCTAGTTTTTCTTGCCAGCATTGGTCTGCCTATTATTGCAAAAAAAATATATATATTAATACATTTGAGTGCTTCTTTACAAATTCTTAAAATAAAATGAAATGTATTTTTATGAATAAAAGTATGAAGGCAACTCTTCAAATATCAAAATGTTGTACAGTTTAGAAATTAATTGATTTTTTATCTAAAAGTAATATAACATTATTTTTTATTGATGGATCAATTATAAAAGGTTTTCAAATTCCAATTCTCCAAAATCGTCTCCAGCTATCTTCGTTTTAAGCAAATCCTTAATCTTGCACACACTCTGTCCCTCGATTTATGGTGAGACAGTCGCTGATGTATTTTTTCTAAGTCAAAATTTTGTGTTTTTAAATTACATGGTTTGCTACCATGTCAATGGAATTTTAAAAGGAAAAAAAAATCTGCTTAAGTTTAATGAGATGTATAAAAGAATTAGGAATGAGAGAGAGAGGAGAGAGAGGGAGAGGGAGCATTATTATTCTATTTACATTCGAAATTTCAAAAAGTCATAGTAGACAATTTTTTCCAAATGTAAAAGATCCACTCTCCATGGCAAATTATAACTTTTTGTGAGATGGAGGGCTGCTATAATCCACAAATTGTTATCTCTCTCTCTCTCTCTCGTAAATTATATACGCTCTGTATAGACTTCTTTTTTTAAACATTTCATTGTAATTAAAATGCAGAATACAACGCATAACATAATACTCTTTTAAAATATGAAACAGAATTCTGGATTGGAATAATGACTTCAAATTTACTAATAATTTCAGGACAACAATGTTATTAACAGAAACGAAAGTGTTCACCCCTATTGTGAACTTTTGAACATTACGCGTGTATCAATGTCGCAAAATTTTCGGCCGGACGCTTTTACTTTTATCATTGCTGCTTCAGTTTGTCGAAAAAGAGGAAACCTCTGCATCAAATAAAAAATTTATAGATTTAGAATTTTCTTTTGAGATTATCTCTAGAAATGATAATTCAGAGCCACTGTCGTATCAAACTCTGAATAGGCCCTGTATCTATATTCCTATGGAGCCTTTTTTGGAAAATAAATAAAAAAATTAAAAAAC
>BMAV01009182.1:0-26584 GCA_019973955.1 Trichonephila inaurata madagascariensis | reverse complement strand
CTCCCTTTTTGGTTTTTTCATTAAGTCCTTGTGAATGTTTTTGTTTCATTAATTTGTATATTAAATTTCATACATATATACATATCTATGTAAATAAAATGTACTCTTGATAAAAATTGTGTTGGATATATATTTCTTTTTGAAATATCCTTTATAACACGAAATTCTTTTAATACGAGCAAATACTTTAGTTCCACTCAATTTCATGATAAAATATTTTCATTGTATATCAACAAACTACAAAAGAAAGTAACTAAATTATTTGAAGCATGTAAAGTCGCATGATAATAATCTTTCCCTCCCCCCCTACCTTTCTCCTATTTTCTTACACACATAAAAAATTTAACTAGATTACTGATTTGAATTAACATTTAACTAGAATTACACGAAGATTTTGTTGGCTAATGAATCGCAAATAAATGACACGAGATCTGTATCTGATCTAGTATTTCCTCTGTTTGTATATTATGTGATGTGAAGCCTTCGAAACCCAATTTGATTTAATGTGCAGGAGACCCCAATTATTCCACTCGATGGTCATTGTTGGAAAGATGACTGGGAAATCGTCCTTCATGAGACGCATGTCCACTACGCATGAATGACAAAGGTATTCTCGATACATTCGATGCATCATTAAACGACGGCTTCATGAGAGAAAATAATTAAGTACAGTAAACGTCGTTTATCCGAATCAACTGGGACTAGACACCGTTCGTATACGCAATTGTTTGGATAACCAAAACCGAATGCAATCCATGCAGTATATGAAACCGGACACTATACAAATATTGAAAATCATCACATGCGGGAAACGTGCTTGAAGAAAAAGCAAAACGTCGCAATTTTACCTTTATTGTGGAAAATAATCACTTATTTTTCTCGGTACCATTGTAAACCTGCGATTCGGTACAAGGTCTCTGATTCCTTTGAGCAGCAGTCGTTGAGTAGGACAGCACTCTGATTGTTGTTCGTACTACTCCATAGCTGTCTCTAATGCAAAAAATTGTCTCTAACGCACGATCAAGAACAACATCGTTTGCTTCCCTCATGGTTTTCCTTTTTTTCGAGCCATCTTCTGAATCAAGTTTTGAGGCAAAATTTAAAATGGTTTCTCGGCTTTTTTTTATGTCAAAATCTGTTGATTTTCCAACATTATAGAACTGTGCCAGAGACGCTCCACTTTCTCCCTTCTCGAGACGGTTCAATATTTCAAGTTTTGTTTCTATGTTCAAGACGTTGCGCTTTCGTTTTGAATTCGAAGCCATAGCAGTTCACGACTCAACAAAAGAGCAGGTATACACCACCTCAGTTAGAAACAATTTGGCCTAATATTCCGCGCAGATGTTAAGCAAATCAAACAACTAAAATTCCCCAAACATCCTGGACCTTGGGTTTTTCCGTCATTAATGGCCTCACCTGAAACAACTGTTGAGCATTGCACTGTTCGAAAACGTATTCATATACAGTACATGTAGTTGACAACAAAAAAATGGTCCTGATATTTGACGCTCCGGATAATAAACGTTCGGATAAACTACGTTTTTCTGTAGTTTAAAAGAGAATAGGTTGAAAGTAAAGAGCACATTGCAAATAAGTCACTTGAAATGCTGATAAAAGAGAGTTGATTCTTTTTTCAAAAAAACATGTTTCATTTATTCTCCATAAAAACACTACAATAAGATACAGACAGAGGCGCACGCAAGGAGGGAGGACTCCGGAGGCAGACCTCCCCCAAAAAAAAATTTTCATTTTTTTTCGATTGATTAAAATCTTATATATGTAGTTCGTAAAATTTTATTAAGTATTTGTTATTAGAGAAATTAATTTTATTAATTAACGCTAATTATTTATTTAATAATTAATTTTTTACTGTTTTCTTTTACCGAAAATCGGCAAAATCAAAAAAATATGTTGGACGGCTTTGTGGAGCATGATACGAGAGCGGTGGATTTCCCAACCCCGGGAACCCCCCTTGAAAAATTTTGATTGCGCCTTTGGGATGGTGACAAAAATTTTTTCTTCAGCCGAAAGCAAGTATCAATTAAAAATCGTACCAAACAATTTGCAGTGAATCTCAAAAGTGTGTTTATACACTTCCATTTTTTACAAGATAATGACACCAAGCGTACTGCTCTCAACTTACGTCGCTGTTGTCTCTATAACTGCCCCCAAATTCTGAAAAAATCCCTCTTATATCATCTGATTTATTCCTGGTAGAACATATAATATTTGGTAATAACTTTGTGTGTGTGTGTGTGATTTGGGAAAAAGAAAACATAACATAAAAACAAAATGTGATGTAAAAACAATAATCAAGAAGACTAGAGGAACATCGATGCAGAAATTTAAAAAAGTTGATGAAATCTATACCAAGACGTTTTTAAAATTGAAGACGCTAAAAGATATCTTACTAGCAATAAATTAAAAAACAAATATAATATTTCACGCTATGTTGATGTTTTTTTAAGTCTACGAAGACTTTTATGGTGTGATTTTTTTGTAGTTTCATGAATATTAATTTTTCAAAATAATAAATATACTATGTTTTAAAAATTGATTATATTATTCCAATAAGAATAAATTGCAGATATAAGAAAACTAAAAATTCCGATATATTCATTTTTTATTAGTCAAAAATATTAAGTTTTATAGAAGTTTGCAAGTGTACGAACACTTTTGGGGGACACTGTATATACTCTCTACCTCAATCTCTGATTTTATAATTAAGTAATTTCAATTACCAAACGATTGATAAAAAAAAATAATCTGCCAAAAAATGTTTTAGTGTAAAATATCGTTCTAAAACTTATTTTGTTATTATTTTCATAAACTCGCAATTGACTATTCATTTTCAATTCCAAATTTTTTTTTTAAAAAAATGTATACGTTGGGAAACGGTTTGTCATAGAAAAGATTATCAATTCAACGGTTAAGTAACAGCATTTCAGCCGTAGGATATGAATATCATAAAGTGATTTGAAATATATTTTAGAAGCAAAATTCAGGATTAAAAACCTGATAATACCTGATCTTTTAACTGATAATTTTACGAACATTTAGTACATTTTATTTTTAAAAATAGATATATAATTCCTTAAAACACTTTCAGGTTATTCAAAAAGATATTAATAACCCACTTTAAAACATAAAGGATTTATTCGTACTAGAAATCTCACCCAGCAATAGAAGGTAATAGTTTATTGATAAATTACAGTAATTCAATTTGCATTGTGTATTCAGTTCAATTTGCCATTACACTATTGACAACATTACAAATATGTTTTTAAGTTAAACCACCACCAAATTTATATGAAAAAATTATTACAGATTTCTACCTGAAAATGTTTTCAAGTTGGAAGCAGGCTTTTTGACATTAGATAGACTGCTTTGATCCTATGTATAAAAAATTTATTTTCAGATTCAAGTAAAAATTTTAATCTTCCCCCGTCAAAAAAAAGATATTTTAAAATAATAGTGTTGCAAATAACGAAATTTAATTAATAATTCTTCATTAAATATACAGAACACATGCCTAAGTATCCTGTCAAAACGTCATTTTAAAAGTTCTAATTTGTGCAAATTGCTTTGACTCTTGAACAAAACTTCGTCAATCTTTTAGTTTTGACCAAACTTTTGACAGTTTGACATTGCGTTTAATTTCGGAATGAACTTCTCGATACGTTGGCAGTATATGTAATTACCTGGAAATGAGGGAAAATATTTTTTAGATGCTGAAGTTCATTTTCACAGCCACTAAGCCTTTTCCATAATCAATAAAAATGGAAAAAAAATTCAATTTCTATCAGCAATGCAAATTTTTAGAGAAGTTGCTAATTAGATAGTAGCTCTCCCTCATTACATGCACCCTTTTCATAAAAATTGCACCTGCCCTCCCATTTTCGTTACTTTAGAACAAGAAAAATTTCCTTTCTATTGAAACAAAAATATTATTTAAAAACTGCATATTCATTAACATAATGATAAAATAAAACTTTCCGAGAAATTTCGAATAATTAAAAATTATTAAGAGAAAAAAAAGAAGTATCAAAAAAATATAAGTAACAGAACAAACGCAAGCTTATTCAAAATTAAAATAATAACAATAATAAGTTAAATAAATTATGCAATTTCAAACATATCAGACTTTTATTTCGCGCGTAGAATAGGAATCTACTGTACAAAGCTTTTGCGGTAGATCTTTTTTTTAAGGGAAAGATGGAAATTTTCTAATCGGGACATAATTTTAAACCTTTATATAACTTTCCCCCCATATATTTTTAAAAAAAAATTTTGCCTATTTCATTTGAAGAATATATTCTAATATTTCCAATATATATTCTAATATAACAACATTGGAAATATTCTAAATAATCCTATTTTTGACATTTTCGGTTTTTCATGTTACATCATCGACGATTTTCCGTCGACGACGAACGCCACAATATACAGCCAGTAATGAAATAATTCCCATACGTTCGAAGGGCTTCTCAAACTTTAAAATACTTGGACCCAATTTTTAAAATCAAAATTTAAACGCTTCTATACAGAAACAATGTATTGAATTCAATAATAATGTACTTTTTGTAAAGTTTAATACGACTTTAATTTTAAAAGTAGAATTATCAAGAAAAGTATTTTTTGTAAAAAATTTTATTTTGACCCCCCCCATGAAGTCAGGGGGAATTTTAAAAATTTTCTTAACTTAGTATTGTTAAATTTGTTATCAAATACATCATGCAAAAATTTTTTATTTTTTGTAATTATATCAGTATAAATTTTATTTGTTTTTCTTTTTTAAGTAAAAAAATTTTTTTGTTTTGCTTCCTTTCAGTAAATTAATAATGTTTTTAAATAATTTTTATTTTTCAATTTTTTCTCAATCTCTCTCCATATATTTATATATATATATATTTATCTTGTTCAAATTTTCAATAAATACTAAAAATACTTAAAAAAAATACTAAAAAAAATATTTTTTTATTCATTCAATCAACCCCTTAAAATTTAAATTTTTTTTAACCCCTTGTGTGATGACCCGATGTTAATACAGTTTTTTAAAAATATTAATTCTTTAAAATTTAATTTAATTAATTACCGGTTTTCTATGCCACCTTTTTGGTTCCCCAAAGGTAACAATGTAACTGTTAAAACAATGACAAAAATTGACGTCGAAAACCGGCTTTTCAGCCAAACTGGCCAAATCGGGGTGCATTGTTACAACAGAGCAGACAAATCATGCTCTTTTTTCAATTCCTACACTACTATATATATATAGTTCACTCTTTCTCTCTCTCTATATATATATATATATCTATTTATATATATATATATATATTTATTGTTCAAATTTTTAACACACATTTTTAAACGGCCTTTAAACCGAAATACAAACATAATAATAATAGCCACAAATATAATAATATCAAATGATGAATTTATTATCTAACAATTCAAAATACATTAAAAAATAAAATATTTTCATCTTAAGTTAATTATCGTAGTTAGTGTGAGTAGAAGACTTAGTCTGCATGTTGTCAGCCCCAATCTTGAATATTTTGGTATATAACTACTAACTGTTAATCTTCAGGCAGTCCCCCTCCTTCCCAAAACGCCTTGGCGGCACACCGGTCGATCGCGATCAACTTATTCCCACCCCTGCTATAGGAAGTTTGAACGTGTATATTTCTAATTGTGTTATAATTTCAGGACAAAAAACATTTTTTTTTTCTCTAAGATTGGATTTTTTAATTTTCACTGTTTTTCGAATCGATTAAGGCTGTTTTAGGTATATGCACAAGAACGTGAACTTAACGCGGAGGACATTTTAGAACAGAAAAAATACCTCAATTTTTTTATAAAAATTTGTGGCATTATAACTTATACATTTGTTTATAATACAGTGTTTTTGAAATTTCAAAATATTTCATAAATAGTTAGTTCTTCCTTTTAATATGTGAAGGGGGTAGCTCTTTGGGGGATTACGGTATAGGAAAAAAATTGAAAACAAATTTTATAAAAAAAAAAAATGCGTAAAACTGGGATAAAGGGGAGTATTTGATAAAAATAAGTGAGCCAGAATATAATTTTAAATGTTTGAGATTTTTTTATATCAAAAAAACATATTCCAAATTCGGCCCCTATTTTTTAAAAATTACCCGGGAAGATGGGCCTTAAAAAAAATTACCTGGTAACGAGTTATTTTTTATGGTTCTTGATAATATGGAAATATGAAATTAATTAATGATGTAATCATCAAAAGCCTTGGACGCATTTTTCACACATACATATAATGCTAATAAAATTATAAATCTTCATAAGAATACGTATGCACTAAGTATATTTATTAGAACGTAAAGACGTCCCATCTCATTCGTAGAAGGATATAGCGTTCTTAGAAATGTTTGAAATTACATTACCAAACATTCCATCCCAATAACACATCTCTTCAATTAAATCTGATATTTACATTCCATGTTTGCAAATCAAGACTAATTCGATCGGTTTCCAGAGGCGTCTGCTTCTGTCCGAGGAAAATATTTCGAAAGGGACATGCAGAAAACGAATCTCATATTTCATGCTAATTAACACGCAAATCCTCTTAAAACTTATTAGAACATTCGGCTGCCCTTTCGAAAGAGTCTACTATTACACAGCTGGTTCTAAGTTTGTTAAGGAAATATTTTGAAATGTTTGGAATACCGTGATTGTGTGTGGTAATGTTCTCATTAGGTTTCGATAATTAGTATTTCAAAACACATTTCTGTCTGAAGTAGGTGAGAAAAGTTTGAAATGGTATTCTATTTACCTGAATCTGCATTAATAACAGTTAGTAAACCATATTTCTCCATCTCATTATTGTTCCAAACTTGATAATAGCAATCACTGCATTAGGAATAATATATTCATTAAATAATTAGCTTTAGTCAGTTATGAGAGAAGATAGTTTAAGTTTTCAAAATATATTTTTTATTCCATTGTTCTAAGAAATGTTGAGAGATATAATGATTCTGTATAATATTTTTTTAACAATGGGAATTTATTTAAATGCCTGCTGGTTGTTTCTGGGTTGTTTCTGTTTGTTTCTGGGCTCTTACGCCTAAGGTTGCAGGACAGGAAGTAAAAACACAGGACGTAAAAATTACTTGTGGTAATTGGCACTCCACCTATATAATGCAGCACTAAAAAAAGATATCAGCTACCTGGGGAATGTACTAAGTTTGCAATGGTAAAACACTAATTCGGAGTCCCATTAGAAATACATAAAAAAACTTTCTTTATATGTTTGGTAAATCCATAAAATGCATAATTCTTGAAACTTGACGAAAATGTTTCCTTTTTATCTCAATACTTAAGAATTTAATAATGAATTTTTGAAAGAATTTTAGTTTTTCTCGTATTTTTGTAGGCCATGACTTTTGTTTGTACAATGAATTTTAAGCAGAATGCATAAATTTATCTTCAAAAGACTTATCAATATACATTAAAATAATTTTAATGCTAATCTTTTTGCTTAGCAATTTTTTTTCTTTTACAATTACGGATTGATCGATTATAAACAGCGCACTCTAAAGCAACTCGAAGGCATTTGGCGACAGACATCTTGAAAGTAAGATGCGGTCCAGTGAGGAGGAAGACTCTGGAGTTGGAGTTCAAGTTTTCAAACTTCCACACCAAACCAATGTAAGGACTTTAAGTCTAACATGTATCAGATCTCTTCATATTGTTGTTCTTCAGAAATACTTTGAAAAAAGGGCAAAACCCAATCACAAAAAAAAAAAAGTTCGTTAGATAGAAAAAAGTACCCCCAAGAGAGATTATTTTTACGAAGAAAACGGGAAAAGCTCAGGGGTTCCATGAAAAGTTCGGGATAAAAAAAATTCGCTATATAGAGGTTCGACAACCCGTGAAAATCGTTTAACATGAAACCGAGGAGGCTGGGAAAAATTTTTCGTGTTAAAAAAATTTCAGGAAAAGTTTATTTGGGGGAAAAAATGGGTTTTAAAAAATTTGTTTTTTAGTGTGCATTTTACTTACATAACAAATTACATGTATTCAATAAAAATCAATTGAAACAAAAACATTCACGACAATTTAACGAAATTTAATACAAACTTTTCAAACATCTGCTCTTTATTGAATTTTAGGTAAATAATCTGATATTTTTCTTTGTATTATATTTTTTAACAACAGATTGTTCAATGACTTTTATTTTGTTATTCATTTCACCATTTGAAAGAGCACCTAAATAACTATGAATACTTTTTTTGAGGGTCTTCATTTCAAATGACGTGGAAACAGGAATCGCATTACTCTTTACATTTTCATCGGCGGAATCTACATCAATGATATTTTTTGAGTTTTGAACTAACTCCAAAATGTATTTTCCATAATTGGGGTCACACACACATTATCATATATTGCGACGAAATCCTCCGATGATTATAGTTGGAAAATCCAATAATACAGAAACTTTCAAATATTTCATTAAATGGCTGGTGTTTTTCGTATTTTGTTCATTCCCAGGAGGTAAATATTTTCATGTTAAGGGATTTTAGTTTCATGTTAAGAAAAAAGGCCCGTAAATACACAGGGAGTTTCTGGGACCGTTGTATTATTTCCTGTTAACCGATATTTTTGTCTTTTAAAGGGATCCCGACTACGTTCGGGAAACCCCGGGTTTTTTCAAAAAAGAGTATAAATGGGTAATATTTATGATATTTAGTGTCACTTAGATTTGGAAAAAATTTTTATTTAAAAAAGTTTTAAGAATATTACCCAAAAAAAAGGAAATTTTATGTTTAATTAATTTTTTTATGTTGAGTATTCTTTCTGAAACTCCAACATAAATCTGAATACTTTGCTTTAAATACCATTTATTTAATTTAAACTAAACTAATTTTTTTTCATATTGAAATTTTTCAACAAATGTTTTTTAAAAAACAAATTTTGCCAAAAAATTTTTTTTATTGGATATTTCCATTTTTTTAAAAAAAAATTTTAAGGAAAATGCTATACAAAAAAAATTTTTTGGGTTTTTTAAATTTTAAAAACCAATTTAATAAAATAAACTAACCAATCAAGTCAAAAGAAAGATTAAGGGGAAAAACAAAAACAAAAAAAAATGAAATTTCTTTAAAATTATTATTGTATTTAATTGAAAAAATAAAAAAATTTTTTTTTTAAAATATGGGCACAAAAAACCATTTACAATACGCAGGAATTTATTTAATATTTTTATTTTTCTGTAATTAAGGATCAGTAATTTTTAATTAAATTAAGTAAATCAATTAATTTACTGGAAGCTACCATTTATATTTTCAATATTTCTTTAATTCCTAGCCTTGATTAATAGCGAAATTTTCGTAAATAGCTAAAAATTATTCAATTACTAATCTATTACCTTTCTATTACTTACTAATCTATTCTACACTGGGTGTGCAAAACTTAAGCAACAATGTAAAAATTTAGCAGATAGCCCGGGAAAATTTCGGAAAAGGAGGTCTGGAGATCCGGGAGAGGGAAAACGTGTCGGGGAGAAACCCTCATGCGTATGCAAATATTTTGGGAAAAAAAACGTCAGGAAACGATGGGAGCGTCGCAAAACGCGGGGTAAAGTCGGGCGCGCTGCTCAACAGTAGAATGAAAAAGAAGGACGGAGACGCAATCCACCCCAAATTTCCCCCAAGGCCCGTGAGTCAGTTCGTGAAATATGGCGAAGAAATCATCTGGGTGACTTCACACGGGGAAGAATTTATCGGAAAGCTGGAGGAGGGGCGTACTGTCACCAGGGCTGCAGAGTTCGGAATCAACAAAAGGGGGTTTTTTCGCGCGCTTGGAAAAACGTTCCAAAAACCCCAAGGGACAGCTTTGGTGAAAATTGGTGGGGGCCGCCCGAGGACGACAACCGCAGGGGTGACCGGGTATATCATCCTGCAGGCGAAAAGTTTTGACAGCGCTCAGCGCGCCAGTTTAGAAACCTGTACAGCAACAGGTCGACAAGTGTAGCGGTTTTCTGTGGCCAGACGCCTTCCCCAAAAAGGGGGCCCGTTTCCCCCCCCGTCCTGGGAAAGGGGCCTCCCCCCCCCGAAAAGGGGGCCCCTTGAAGCCACCGTTTTACAGGGGGGCCAGAGAGCACAAAAAATGACAACTGATCAAGGAGTCGTAGCCTTCTTTACGGAAGAGAGTCTTCAGTACCAGAAGGGTTCTCAACGCGTTTTGATTTGGGAGAGATCGGGACCCGGGGGTTTTTTCCCAGTAACATCAAGGAAAGACATCGTTACGGTGGTCCTGAGTTCTTTTCCCCCTTTGGGATTATGCTGAACGGGGAACTGAGCTTCCCCTTTCGACAGAGGGGCTGAACCGGGGATCGCTATTGTGAGGAGGTACTTTTCCCCAACCCCCCCTCTTTTCCGAAAGGGGATTTGGGCCCCGACTTTATCTTTTTGGATGACAACCTCCCCACGCCCCTTTGCCGTTGAGGAGTTTCTGGGAAAGTGAAGATATCACTGAATGGATTGGCCAGTTGCCCCCCCGATTTAAATCCCATCAAATTGTGGATGCTTTGGGAGATGCCACATCACATTCGAGTACAACCAACAACTAAAAAACAGATGTTGATTGAGAAATGGCACCCTCCCCAAAAAAATTACCAGCGGTTCTGAGTATGCGGAGACGGTGCAAAGAAAACCCTTTTAAGTAAGGGAGGGCATATACCTTTTAAAAAATTACGTTTTCTTCCTGTTGAAGACAATCATATCACGATACTATGCGTTCAATAAACTTTTTTTTTTTGGATTCCATACCGTAGGGTTGTATTCCTTTTTCAGCGCCGATCTTTTTCACCTTACTAAAAATATTCCATCATTTTTTTCATTTCCCCCAATGATTTTCTAAAATTGGCAATAAACCCCCCTTTTTAAATTTTTAAAACTAGGTATTATCTATTTATTACTAATTTATCAGCTTTTTTTGATTAAAATTAAGACGTAACATGTTTTTTAAAAATTTCTTATCCTTTAGAGAACATTTTTAAAAATAAATTTTAAAAAGGGAATAACCGCTTGTTGTATTAGATGCAAAAAAAAACCTACATTCTAATAATGGATTTCACCAAAATACAGAAAAAACTTATTTTGGCTAATAGCTAAAAAACAAATAACACCTCTTGCTCTCACAATCACTGAACTTTACCCATACAGACATTTTAAAAAGGGAATAAGCCTTGTTGTTGTATTTGATCAAAATAAAACTTACTCCCAAAAATGGTATTTCACCAAAAATACACGAAGAAAACTTATTTTCTGCTAATAGCTAGCACAAATAACACTCTCTTGCCCCACAATCACGAACTTTTTCCTCATAAAAACTTTTAAAGGGGAATAAAACCCTTGTTTTATTGATAAAAAAAAAACTCTACATATAATAATGGTATTTCCCAAAAAAACCGGGGAAAAAAACTTTTTTTTATGCTAACACAAACAACACTCTCTTTTCTCTCACAATCAATGAACTTTACCCCCTAAACATTTTTTAAAAAGGGAACAAACCCTTTCTTTTTTTGTATTAGATGCAAAATAAAACACATACTAAAATGGTATTTCACCAAAAAAACACGAAGAAAACTTTTTTCTTCCCCCTAGCAAAACAAATAACACCCTTGCTCTCACAATCAATGAACTTTACCTCATAAAGACATTTTTAAAAGGTAATAAGCCTTGCTTGTTGTATTAGATGCAAAATAAAACTCTACATACTAATAATGGTATTTCACCAAAATACGAAGAAAACTTATTTTCTGCTAATAGCTAACACAAATAACACTCTCTTGCTCTCACAATCACTGAACTTTACCTCATAAAGACACTTCTCCGTTAATTCTGAATACAATATTAGCATATTTACTGGAAGCCTTTTCGTTATTAGCTCCACTTATTAATATTAATTGCAAAATAGTCTATCTTCATTCCTCAATACTAAAACAGCAACATTTACAAACATGAATGTGTAAATAAATGAATAAGCGAAAAATTATGACACCATCACACGCGACACTGAAGTAATAGGAAAACACGGAGAACCCTAGTACCCTTGACGCTGCGGCAAAATTTATTGCATATTCATTACTTGGTGTCGCTAAACAAACGAGATTAATTGGACGAAAATGCAAGCAGCCCATGCAAATTTTTCCAAAAAGGCAGCAGTCTCTGTTATTTATTAACGAACACGGTCGGCTTTTGTCCTTCGCAAATTGGCAACGAACAAAAGCGACGCGTGGAACATCTTTAGTTAAACTTTTTGAAATGCGCGATGGGAAAGATGAAGAATTCCTCCTCTTCAAGAAAAGAGAAGACGGATTAAAAATTCACCGTTGTCGCAGTTGATGGAAAACATATTTTTATACATTTTCCGAAAGATTAGGTTCGGTGAACTCTGATAAATGTCCCAGTAATTAGGATAAATCCGTCGGAATAAATTTGAAGGCAAAGGAAGGAAAATGGTAATTTATAATATGGTGGATTGCGAGTAGGCTACGACAAAAGCAGGGAGACTTGAATGCAAAGTGCCTTCCTCTAATTTAGGCAATTTTGGCTAAATCGCCTGCGGGAGGATTTCGAATCAAATGAAGTGAAATGCTCTTTCAATGCCAGAGAGTCTTCGAAGTGGTATAAATTAGGCTGTCTTGAATTACGGAGCTTTGTGAATTCTGAATTGCCAATGTTACTTTAAAGTGATTCCTATTTCGCAAAGTTTAATTTAGGTAGAGGATTTTCAAGAATTTTATTCATTAAATGAAAGGCGGGAATTCGTATTTATAAATCGATTTAGGTTTCAACTGTTGGAAGTGTGTCACTTGCATGGTGTCATACTGTTCGATTTTTGCTTTTGGTCGAATTTCAACTCCTTTCATTCAACTTAAGCTCTTCGAAGAATATTAGTTTTTAAATTAAATCAAAGTACACGATGAGATCGTTACTGATTCTAAAAGGAATAAAATTTCTTCACATTTACCTAAATGTGTGAGAATTCATCATTCCACACACAAGGTTTCATAGTACTATTTGCATATAACCATAGAAAAGCGGACATGAAAATGATTGGATTTCTAAGTAAATTACACATATAGGAATTCAAATGTGTTTTCAGAGACTAACACGCAAATTTTCAAAAAAAAATACGAATATTTTTGCTTAACGTATATTTTAAAGTAAATAAGTCCTTTGGAAATATTCTGCGAAAATACAAATAACGCATTTTTGAAATGTCGAATATCATCCTATAGCATTTTGCTGTTATAATAAAAAATATAAGCCTTTTGAGTGCTTAGAATCGTTTTTTATATAAAACAGTGTTAACGTTTTTTGATATATGTTTTAAGGTATCCGACTACGTTCGGAACCGTGATTTTAAAAAGGCGCATAAATGGATAATTTTCATGATATTTAGTGTCACTTAGATTAGAATACATGTATAAAATTGTTTTAAGGACATTTTGAAAAAAAAGTTATTTAAATACAATATTTCGGCTAAAAATTAGCTTAGAATAAACTTTTTTCAAAATGTTCCTCTTTCGTGAAAAGTGCTTCTAATATAATAATATTTTGCCTGTACATAGCTCAGACCTCTGTACAGAGGCTCAACTATGAGTTTTGAAAAATTCACATTATTTTCAGAGTTACAATCATTTGAAATAATTATCGTCATTTTTTTGTAAAAATTTCTCTCCTGTGTTGTCGTAAAACACGGATAAATTTACTTCTAATTTATATATTTCAAAAATTCTAGTTGAGCCACTGTACAAAGATCTGAGCTATATACAGGCAAAATATTAATACAATAGAAGCATTTTTTACAAAAGGAGAACATTTGGAAAAAGGTTATTCTAAGTTAATTTTTTGCCAAAATATTGTATTTAAATAATTTTTTATTGTAATACTATTGTTAAAACAGTTTTTATATACTATTTCTAATCTAAGTGACACTAAATATCATAAATATTATCTATTTATACTCTTTTGCAAAATCACGGTTCCCAACGTAGTCGGTTACCTTAAAAATATTTACATATGCAAGAAATGTAGACAAGCACTGAGTTTTCGGAAGATATAAAAGAAATTTTAGGCAATTTAAAAAGTTTAAATTAATATTTTTAAAAAATTACTAATTCACAAAAATATTGCTAGCGTTATGAAATCTGTACGTCTCTATTCAGATCTAGAATATATATTATTTATCTTAGCCAGCATAAAATAATCAGAAGCTAGAGAATAGAAATACAAGCATTTGTTAACTTTTGTTTAGATTTTGATAGTATTACAGTTATTACAGGGATTTTATCTAATCGAATTTAAAACTTTTAATCTCAAAACACTTAAACTTATTCTTACTTCTTTTTCTGAAATATTTTGGACTTGTGAATAGAACATTAAAAAAAATTTATATCAATTATAACGTTCTAATATCAAATTCGTTTCAGGTTAGGAAATCAAAACAAAATTAGAATAAATATAATATAAAAATTTTTATTAAAAAAATTCATAATAAAGTTTAATTAAAATTTTTAAAACAAATGCCATATTTTATATTAAGTTATAACATAAAAGTATTTAATAAATAATCGATGAAAAAATTAAATTTTATTTATTTTTATTTACTAAAATGTTTTCGAGTAATTGTTGTCTCGCGAATTTTTACTGAAATCCTGAGGGTTATATTAATCTAGGTATCGTCACCAGAGCTCATGATTATAAATATCACCACCAATAATCTCCATGTAACTCCAAAATAATGTTAATTCAAGTCAATCATTTTCTTTTAATATTTCTCTCCGATACCCTACACATTAATTTTGGAGGAATATATATTTCTTAAGTTCAATTCAGATGTGTTTTCATCAATTTTCCCTCTTATCTGTTTATTTAAATAACATGGTTCCAATGCTTTCCTGTTATTATTTTGTTTGAATTTAATCAGAATAAGCAGGTATTAGCAATTGACACCTCCCCCATGGAATATATTTTTAATATAGCCGTTCTACCTTTCAGTGTAATGGTATGTAAGATTAATATACCAGTTTTTTTCCTCATCAAAGTCTTTACACTGTCATTTTTCCCTGTTATAACTGCATTAAGAGTTTTGGACAGAAATTTCCATTAATATGTAGTGAAAATTAAAGAGGCCTATCGGGGAGAATAACCTCGCGCTAATAAAAGGACCTAACTGCGTTTGAACACAACCAAACCCAATAACAATCCATTCAATTGTCCAAGACGAATTGACAATACGGAAGGAAAGAGCGATTCGTCCTTTTACAAATCAAGCAGAAATCCACCCTCAAACATTTATTCACCACCGTTCATAGCCGACAGGGAATAGACCTAATAACAACCAAGAGTAATGACCTTAAACTGAAAGTTCACATCTATAACAATAGAACGTGATTATCGTGTGTGGGGCAGATGGAACCCCAACCCCGTGAACACCCTGGGGTGAAATTTCATATACGATGTAAATGAAGTGTGTTGAAAACTATTGGCTGGCCACGAGTCCGAAGCGTGGGATCATCATAATGAAATAAAACGGGTCATGATTGACTATGTCCTAGATGGACTCAGGGGTGGATTCTCCTTTATTTAGATTCTCGTTGGAAGTGAATCATTCACTGTGGGTGATGATTATGTGAGTGTGTACTACATCATCGATAAATGAGGGTGGACTTAGAGAATAAATTTCGAAAGATAAAAAAATGGTGTGTTTTTTTAAAATCCTTTGATTGAACTTTTTTATTGCTTACTTTCAGAATTAAAAATACCACAAAATCCCGAAAACATACCCTCATTTTCCTTAAATGAACGATATTTTAAGTTTTAGAATGGTTTATGATCACAATTATTGCAAACACATGGTGATTATGATTAAAGTCTTACTTTGAAAATGCTGCAAAAAATTAACCCCTGACTAGAATGACTTCAAAATTGAATTCACTTATACTTGGAAAAAATGAAAAATGGTATGACATAAAAAAAAAATTCCGAGAGGGCTATAAGACGCTTAATGAAAATGGATTCGGCTACAAGTGGCATTTTGAATCGAATTCTGACAGCTTCAACGTGAGTTGAACATTAAACCAACTGTACTATTCAATGTGCATGCTTGTGTGTGTGTGTTTTTATGGAAATAATGACTTTCAAATCATTCAAAAGTTGTTGCACTGTTAGGGAAAATCCCATCTACCACGGCAAGATCGAGCCACATTAGATGGGAAGAATCAGTTTTTGAATGTTCTTGGGCTAAAATCCCCATAAAAAGCAGAACTGAAAACACCAATGCATTATTTTTCACATGCCATACCGTTTCCCCTCTTTCAAGAATATTCAGTTCAAATTTGAAGTAATTCTGAGCAGTGGTTTGTTTTTACAGCATTTTGAAAGTGGAATTTTAATTTTTATAACTCTGTATATTTTTAAGAATTAATGTGAGCCATTATGAAATCTTGAAAATAGCCGACTATTTAATAACATCTGAAAAAAATTTAAAATAAATAGAGACTGTAAATCATTGTTTTATATAAATTTATATCTAACTTATGCTTGATTAGAAATACATTTTAAATGAAAATGATCTGTTATAATTTATCCAATATTAACATTGTATGAAATAAAGTATAATTAATAGAAATTATATATATATTATAAAAATTCGGTGAAAGGGTCGAGGTTTTAAGAATGTTGAATCAATTCAAATTGAGTTTGACATAGAAGAGAATTTTTCTGTATAGATGGTCATTTAAAACTAAAAACTGTCATTAGACTTGGACTTGTTGAGGTACTTATAAAATCTGGAGAATTATTTTCAGATTTGAAAACTGGACAAAGACGTTCAAGTAATAAGATTCTTCATAAAGTTTTCAAAAAAATTATTACTTTTAAATCAAGTGCATTTTATGTATATATGTATCCATTACTGCTTACAAATATGTACTTTTTAAGGTATCCGACTGCGTTCGGAACCGTGATTTTGCAAAAGCATATAAATGGATAATATTTATGATATTTAGTGTCACTCAGATTAGACAATGTATATAAAACTGTTTTAAGAATAATATTACAATAAAAAATTATTTAAGTACAATATTTTGACAAAAAATGAACAAAGAATGACCCATTTTCAAAATATTCTCCTTTTGTGAAAAATGCATCTATTATAATAATATTTTTACCTGTATATAGCTCAGACACATCTGTACAGAGGCTCAGCTACGAATTTTTAAAATATATAACTTAGAAGTGGGTTTATCCATGTGTTTTTACAGCAGAGGAGAGAAATTTAAGAAATAAACGCTGATAATTATTTCAAATGGTTGTAACTCTGAAAATAATGTGAATTTTTCAAAACTCATAGTTGAGCCTCTGTACAGAGGCTCTAATGTTTAAAAATATATTATAATAGAAGCATTTTTCACAAGGAGAACATTTTGAAAAATGATTATTTAGAGTAATTTTTGCCGAAATGTTATTATTTAAAACATATTTTTCAAATATTTAAAACCATTTTGCATTCTAATCAGTGACACAAATATCATGAAAACTCTATCCATTTGTGCTCCACAAAAATCCGGTTCCGAACTACTAGTTATACCGCAAAGAAAATTTCTATAAAGCATAAGTTATCAACAGGGGTTAATACAAAATGATTGGATGATAGAAACTTACGTGTGTGTGTGTGATTGCGGCACATCATTTTGCGACTGTGACATCACTTGAATTTAGTCCGTTGTACCTCTTTGGTTTCACTTAAGGTTATAATACATATGTATATAGAATAGCTTTCATAAAATACACTATTATTTTTTTTTTTAACTACCAGTAAACTTTTAGGCAAAAACAAACATGTGACAGCAAGATATCATCTCCAATAAGGTAAATGTGAAGAAGCTTCTAATATATTCAGTTTTTACTCAGAGAAATTGTAAATTATATCATACATAAGTATAGAATAACCGTCGATGCTGAGTATATTGAAAGGGAAATATTACAAGGAAGGTAATTGTTTCTCGGTATTTGAGTTCAAATGCAATCTTGAAAAATTGAGTTCTTTAAATAGTTGAAATTTAATTGGTTTTTTTAGGAAAATAATTAATAGACAAGAGGATAAAAACGTGGTGATTTAAAAATGCTGTTTTGCTAAGAAGTCCCCCTTTTTTTTTAAAAAAAAAATATTATTATTAACTATATGAAAAGCACACATGTGCACTGTATAAGTCAACTATGTACGATAGGTTTCAGATAATTGAATAGAATCTTGAATTAGTAATTCAATGAATATAACCCATGTAATGTAGCATATGGATCTTTTGATTTTTTCCCAAATAATACTTATAAATTCTCTTAAATTTTCAATAAAATAAATATTTCTATTTAATATTATAAATGAAGATGCTTATAAAATAATTGCAGCTTTTACATGAAAATCTAAAATCTTTTATAAATAAAATTTTAAAGGTTGAAATGAGAATGATGAAGTCATTATCTCTCTAACAAGGTTAATTAACTTCGACCTCAGTAAAACAGACTTATAAACCGTTTGAAAATGCTATAGAGTTACAAATTAAATGCAGATATTCATCCCTTTAATAGTTTACTATCGATTAATTTAAGTGGAACAGTAATCCATGCTTCATCAAATAGCTTTTCACAATCCATTTACCACTTAATCCCTGTAATGTACTTATCTAATCATTTAAAGTGCCTCGAGTTAATCTCATTCTATTAATTTACTCAAAATTTATAGATCTACATTTCTTTCTGAATTTAACAATGAGCATTTGTAAGGAACTTTTTTAACATGTCTATAGTATTATATTTTAATATGTTAATACACATACTTTGAAGTTTTCCTCTGAGGATTTTATATCCAGTAATAATTTTTAATTATAGAGGGATTTTTTAATAAATTGTGAATTGAACAGAGTAAAGTAGTTGTCATATTATAGAGGGATTTTTTAATAAATTGTGAATTGAACAGAGTAAAGTAGTTGTCAAACTAAAATAATTTCTCGCCCTTGATAGCTTTAACAATATCCATCGTAGCTTCATGAAATTGGTATAATTTTTAATCGCTCAATGGAAACTAAATTGTGATAATGTTGAAGTAATCAATTATAATTAACATAACATAGTAATTAATTTCAAAGAAGAATTTTTCATTGAGACAACCATTTGTTTGTATCATTATATAATAGTTTATTTAGCTTATATTCTAAATTTTATACATATTCGAATCCTGTTATTGATTTCGGTGACAGTTTTTTTCTTTTCTGTTAACACGGAATGAAGACGGACCAGTTGTTAAAATATATGAGCCAATGCATGGCCTTTGAAATTTCGCGATTTCTATTCATAGCATATACCTTCGTTATTAACAGAGCTATAAAAAAATTGTGTAAAACCTTGAGGGTAGGCGCGGCAGGTTTTCGGTGGGACTGAGAACCAATGTTCATGGCATATCCTTGGGCATGAGTTCACGACCATGATTCGTAACATAGGCCCTTTTAAAAAGAAGTATAATATTCGTTAATAGGAAATCATGAAGTTTTCACTTAAGTTGACTTTCATGGAAAAAAGCATAAGTTATACAGGGTTATCAGAAATGAGTGATCCGATTACAAAATTTAATAATTTCCGGATGAATTAACAGAAAATGATCATTAATATGTCATTGTAAAGAAAAAATATGAAATTTTGAGTTTGTCATTGTTTTTTGTCAAATATAGGTGGCAATGTTGTAATTGTGAGATAGAGTGGCAGGGCCGGCCTAGCAGTTTGCCACCTGACTAAAAAGCGGAAAATGCCGCCTCTCTCTCTCTCTACTCTCTCTGTATATATATGTGTATTATTTTAAGTCTTAAAATTTCAAATAATTCTAAGTAAGGACATATTACTGACATAAATCGAAGCAGGTGAAATATAACCCAGAAGGAAATCGTCCATTTCAGCGGGCCACACGAATTTCTTCGAAAAATAGTCACACTGATGAGTGGGAATCACAAAGAGTTTGTTTTAAAACTTACAGTAACTACACTCAGGACTAAAATAAAACATCTCCTCCTAGCTCTATCTATCAAAAGCCTCTTATTACCGCTTTGTCCCTTTTTTGGATAGCTGACACTGCCGGACATCGTAAGGGGTGAAAGGAATATCCGTTCAATGACTCACTTTGTGGGATGGGGAGAAATTTACAAATTGAAGATGTGTAAACATATTAAATTTCATGCTTTAACATATACTCTCGTCTTGAACCCTTCAAGTTTCAACATGAAAGAAGACTGTCATTAAATATACACAGTACAAAATTAAAAAAAATAACATACGTTGAATGCAATACCAATTTCACACCCAATAGTATTTTTGAAAATCTCTTAATCTTAATCTTAAATCTTCTTATACTCTTATATAAGAATTATAAGAAGATATTATTCTGGTTAGAGGAAACTGGATACTTGCAATGTAAAAGGCAAAAGTCCAGGGTGACCAGGCTCGCAATGATATTATACGAGTGTCTAAAGAAAGTCACATTGAACATTTGTGAAAACAAATTTTACTTTACGTCAAGAAACGTTGCGTACGAAAAACAGTTCATATTTTATCTTTACAATGACATCTTAATTACCCAGCACTATTTATTCATCTGGGAATTATTAAATTTTGTAATCGGGTCATTCATTTCTGATAACCCTGTATATATCTTATGCTGTTAATCAATGCGTTCACATTAAAAATTTTCTTAAGTACTTTTAAATATTTGGCTGGGGTAGAACCGCGCGAGAGCTGAGATTGACTTTAGATATATATCCGAGTTATTATTTTAGAAAACAATACACTTCAAAACGGAAAACTTCTAATTTCTTTCTGATAATAGTAGTGGAATAATAATAATCTTGTAGATTCTAAAATATTTCTACAAATATTAAAGGTCGGAATTTTCAACGTTTTTTTTCAACAAAAATGGAGCGTAAGTTCATATAAAACATAAAAGTAAGCTATGTGCAAAAAGAACATAAAGTAGAATAGGTATAACAAATATAAAACTACTAATTTTGTTGTTTTTAGTCAAAATTAATTTCAAATTTAAAATATTACTGGGACAAATATCGAAAGTATGGCAGCTGTTGGAATTACCAGATTGAATCATAATTAACAACTTATTAGAAAATTCCAAAATCTTTCAACATATTAGTTGCAGATTATCAAGAGATATAAGTAACAAAAGAGCAAATACCTAATTTACTTCAACAATTTACTTTAAAACTCTGTATCTACCCTTCATCTATGGTTAAGACATTCTGTATGGAAGCACTATATTAAAAAATAACGTACTCGTAACATAAGCTCTGATACAAAATTTGAGATCATCTGTTGTGACTTAAACACAGCAGACAATTTTAAATTTCATCTTTGAAGATCGTCTGCAATTTTTTTTGTAAAAAACTGTAATCTTTCAAGGCTTTTGTACTAAATCAGTCACACTAGAATACACGTCCAGCTGAAGCATCCAGCAGTTTATTTCTCAGCATTTAAAAAGACCCCGTCAAAGATTTTCAAAACTCTTAAACATTTATGCATCAGAATATTAATCATTTATGGAACAAACATGAGATTCTTCGAGACCAAAGCACTGCAGACCGTATTAGATACAGTCATTACCACTCGGTGAGTACATCAGCTCTCGTCAAAGCAGTCAGAACCAAAATCTTTGTAAAAAGACTTTAATTGCTAAACAGATGAACGTATATAAAAAATGTGTCTCATATTACACAAAGATTTTAGACAAAGAAGTTATTGAAAATAATTGTCATTTTCTTACAAAGGAATTAAAGCACCAGAGATATCTTAAAGCAAAGTCACTGTTGTATAGAGATGAGTGAGGAGGGAATATTAACGATTAGCTATTCGAAAACTTTTGGCGACGGACCTCGTAATCTTGAACCATGGTCAAGTGATGACCATGATCTGAGCTGCCCCTCTCTTCTAACTACCACACCACCCCAACGAGAGGACGTTTGGGCTATTGACAGGTTTAACGTGCATCACTCCCCTACATGGCGGGTCTTCAGTGGTACTGGGCTGGAACTCAGGACACGCCAGCAATGTTACCTTGACTACTTGGTTACCACAGGCACCACTGTTGCAGCGGAACAACAAACCTAGGAAGCAAAGATTGGCCTTACAAATTTCGTATTTAAATGCACTCGATTGCAAATTGTAGTCAGTATTGAAGGCGAAGATGTGCCAAAAAAGACAGAAACAGTCTTAAGTGTTCTTTAAGGAAAGCATCCATGGAAACTCCTATGAGATAGTGCATGTCTCGATAGATATTTGGCAAAAGAATCTTAAAGCCTGTGGGGAGTCAAAAGGTGATTCTCTTTTTTGAATAAATTGTGTAAAATGTCAGTGTTAAAGTAAAACAAAACTTTAAAAAGATATAGTTTTAAATTTTATTTTTAAGTTTTTTTTTTATTATTTTAACTTCTTTATGATTGTATCAGACATAATGACACTACTTGGTATATTTTAAAACTTTTTTCTTACAAAAGCGGCTCCAGTTGTAATACCATGTTAACTATCAACCTACATTATGTATAAAATATGCTTTAAAAAATAGCATATTTGCATATTTATATGTGTTTTTCCAAATATTATAGACACTGTTTAAGAAAAACTACACCAGTGCTTCTCAAACTTTCAATATTTGCGACCCCATTTTCAATCACAGTTTTCATCGCACCCCATACATAACAATGTATTTAATGCAATTAAAATGTACTTTGAAGCTAAGGCTATACTCGATCTTAATTATAAACCGTACAAATTATCAAGATAAGCATTAAATTTTGCATATGCTACTTTTAAATAACCGATATTTTAAATGATAATTTTTTGAAATAATCTTTTTTTATTTTTGAATTTTTGATACACTTACGTCCCTCCCCATGTTGGGTTGTTACAATCATTTATGGGGGCGCGCCCCGCAGCCTGAGAATCGCTGAACTACACACGTATTTGGAACTATATTAAACAATAAGAATAAAATTAAACCATCTCCTGCTTTGGAAACTAACCAAAAATCCGATTCTTGTTCAACGGCATGAGAAGACGGCAATGGTGAAATGATCGTATACCCTTCAAAAATAGGTACCACAATTTAAATCATTTTTAATCAAGACAACAAAGAATAAAGACTTCAATTATGACGAATCACTCACTGGAACAGTTGCTTTGCTATCTCAGAAATGGGAAGAGTCCTGGACACTCCTCAACTAAATGGCATCTCTACAACAAGTTAATCGTTCCCAAGACGAACACTACCACCCTACCCCAAGAGAAAATCGTTACAGAACACGACGAACGAATTTAATTAACGCAATGATATATTCCTCAAGACAGGGTTTCCTATTGCGTGACATTCGTTCTGCACCCTGGCATTCGATATATATATGACTCCAAATTATTTAGAGCCAGCCCGTATTCGAAGCACGATGGTAAATTGGATGATTTACCGGCTCTTATCCGATTAGCCATGGTGTATTAAGAGAGGTAATGTAACATGATTATAAAAGTTGATGGAGAAGCGAGTCCGGATCAGGCGGACTCGTTGATTACTGAGCTGCTGATGCACTGGAGCGGGTCTTTGATCTTTGCGAAATGGGACGGGAGCAGATGATCAAAGAGAACGGAGTTAAAATTCAATTGTTTCTGTCAGACTGTAGTAGCTTTGTGTTGGGGGGCTTTGATAATTGTAAATGCACGCGCGTGTTGTTCGTTGGGGTCGATACGGAGGATATTTTCGAAAGATATGGTGCATATATTAGACTGGTATTTCGTAATGAAAGTTTATGCTTCTGTGAAATATAACTAGGGTAATTCTGGAGGGTGTAAGCTGCAATGAAATAAAATTAATATTTATCACTGTAAGCCAGCATAACATTAGAGAGCTCAATATTTTACTATTAGAATATAGCATAATGCTCTTATGTAAAAGTACAGAGCACTTTATACTGGATAACTAAAACGATATGATTAATAATAGAGCAATACTGAAAAATATATTTTATTTCATTTTTGTTTATGGTGCTGATGATATTTCTTAAAAAACTAAAAATATGCAATTTGCATTTATTCTCGGAAATAAGGCAATATTTCTATAATAAAAAGCCCCCCCCCTTTCTTAAAATCTGGGGCTGTTTGATAGGATAGATAAAAAAAATCCATTATTGATTGCAATTTGTATAACTATGATGAACAAATATGATGTACAGGAATAAGTATTACAAAAATATAAACAATAATTTGAAGGTTTTTCGGCAGTTTTCTTAGCAAATATTTTTTAGCATGACCAGCAAATTCAACAATAAAAACCCTGATACTAAATAAATACAGCAAAATAATTGAGAATAAACGTAAAGATCTAATTTTAGATGCACCGAAGGGGTGATGTAAACTTAAAGAATACTTATTATGTGCCTCATAGACCACTTAATAGTGAAATTTAATTTGGAATAAAATAAGACTGGTTTTCTACTTTCATCAAAATAAGACGATTATTATTCTTATGTGACTACCTTATATCTAGTCTAAATCTTAATATTTTAGTCATCAGATTATAATTCGGCGAACCCGAAGTTCGGTATAAATTTTTATTAACGAGGCGATCTAAAGCAATGCCAGAGCTATTATAGATGGACCACGTAATTTTGAACCTCAGTTAAGAGACATGAATTGTACCTGAGCTGGTATTCCACTTTTCAAATTTCCAAACTACGGGAACATAAATACAAGACAGATTTAATGTGTTTCAGCTTCTCTACTCCATGGATCTTCACTTCCACCACTCTAGATCATGAATCAACGGCCACGAGTTCGGGCCCATGAACCACTCGACTATCCTTCAATTAAGTAGATTGATTGTTGACAACTATAAACGAAGGCACAGGATTTTTATGTGATTGTGTGTGTGTGTGTGTGTTGTGACGGGCTCCCGCGTCTCTTCTGTAACATAACCTCTGGGTTCTTTGACGGCCAAGATTAATGCCAACTCTTTTCCAACCAAAATCCAAGAAACGTAATGCGAATATGAAATGCAAATAAGATAGCTTTTAAAAGAACAGAAGTTTTAGTAAGCAGTATGGCAATTTAGGGAAAGTTATGTTTGGAAGATATACGAACATGAATTGACGGCCTATCATAAAGTTACCGGGATATCTAGCCATTACTACACGGTGATACCATTGCACGCGCGCCCAGACGTCTCAGTACAGTGATTGAATCTTAGTTTGGATTAAGGTAGGACTGATTATTTGATATTAGAACTTGTAATATTATCAGAAGTGGGAGTAGGTGGATAATATAATTATTTAGGTAAAGTGGTCTAAGTTACGCGATTTGGTTTAATTATCACTGTGTGTTTGGTTCATTATAGATTCTCACTCATATAAATTTATCTAAATTGTTAGAGGTTTAAGTTATATTCTTAATAAAGTCATATTAAGAATTTAAAATGTCTGATCATTTTGAGAATCCCACACCTCTAATTCACGCTGACAATCAAAGATATGGTCATCAAAGAGCGGCCATATCACAGTGTGTGTGTGTGTGTGTGATTTCGATCTTTTTTTTAAAAAAAATAATATGCTGAATTTTTGATTAAAGGACAACATACAAAAAATTTTGTTATGCTACAATTCACTTTTATTTTAGTCATATTTAATAAATCATTTTTAAAATAATATTTTTTTCTTTGACTTTTTTTTTAAAAAAATAGTCATTTACTTAAAAGTGTTCATCTACGAATTGTGTTGAATGAAAAATATAATAGGCTGCTACTACATCAAAAACTACTTTTAAATAATCTTTTCTTTTAGTTTCTTTCAAAAACCGTTTCATATTGAATGAATAAATTATACTTCCACTTGAAATAAATTTTACCAAATAGGAAAAACAGGTAAAGAAACTAAAAATTCTTAATGTATTTTCAAAATAAATTTTCTTATTGGTGCATTTGTTACTTTAAAGATACTTATTTATTTTTAGATATTATTTTCCATGTCTTTATGAAATGACATTAAGAGAATTATGGAAAAATAAGGACAAAACACAAAATGTGTGATATTAAATCTTGAATATAATTTCCTCATTCCTCTAAATTCAACGGCACTGTTTTCTTTCGCACTCATTGAATGTGTCTTAATCCAATGAAAAGTACACCCCAGGCATTACTTCCCGCAGCTATAATATAATTATGAAAACAGTAATTTATAAATTAATCTTCTTCACAAGGTAGTAACAAAAACAAATGTACACAGAATTAATGAAAAAAACAGGGAAGATTATTTATCTATGTTCTGGCAAAAGGCGAAAAGGCACTGCGGAGAAGTGTTAAAGTGAGTAAACACAAAGAGTGGTAATTTCGGAAATTAGTCTTCTGAGTAAACAGAATTAGGAAGAAGGACTTAGCAACAGAGCAAGAGGCTGATTAATTTAGCTGTTTCTTCATTAGATTTGCTGTTGGAAAAGAGTTATATTTTGTTTCTATA
>BMAV01009180.1:0-102705 GCA_019973955.1 Trichonephila inaurata madagascariensis | reverse complement strand
TCTAATAAATTTAATTTTTTTAATTTTTTTTTTTTTTGTATTCCCTTTTAAACGGGGAAATTTTTTTAACACGAAGAAATATTTCGGCCCCTCGTTTCTTTAAAAAAATATATGATTATATAATGATTATTATATATGGAAATATCTAAAAAATAAACGTATTTTAAAGTTATTTTTAAATCACTTCAAAAACGTCTTAAAAAGGTCAAATTAAAAAAAATTTTAAGATCTGTCCTGACTCATGCATCAGAGACTTGAGCATTGACTTTCCACGATGAGGAGGCTTTGGAAACTTTCGAGAGAAAGATCTTAGGTTGCATTCTAGGTGGGATCCAAGTGAATGGATCATGGAGAAAAAAATCAAACAGAACTCTACAAAATTTACCCCCTGATTTGTAAAATTCGTCAAATTACAGGACTTAAATGAGCTGGTCTTATAGCTAGAATGAATGAAGATCTTGCTGAAAAAAAATCCTGGAAAAGAACCTTTTGGAAAAAGGCATGGGGGCATTTTCCCCCCAAAGATAATTTGATTGTATAGAAAAGATTTTAAATTTTTTAAAAGGTTTAAAAAACGAAAACAGTTGCCAAAAATAAAAAAAGGGATTTTTGGAAACCCGGGCCCCCCAGGGCCCTTTAAGCTTTGAAGAAAAAAATTTAAAGGCAATTTCAGTGCTGCTTTGTTTCATCTTCGGGGTTTTTTTTCTTACCAAATTTTTACCCAATTTTTGGAAAAGCCCCAAAAAATTTTTCATTTTGCCTGGAATCGGCAAAGGCCGGAGAAAATCCCTCTCATCCCCAAGGGTGGATTCAGTTAATATCAGGACGTGCAACTTTTTTTGTATTTTTTAAAAAAATTCTTTAAATTCTATTTTTCCTTCTTTTCCAATAGTTAAATGATTTCATGAAGAACTGAAATAACTCAGAATCCTGGTAATCTGTAAAATTTTTTAATCTTTTCATCATAGCGATTCAGGAACCAAGTTTCGGACTCCTTTTTTAAATCATTTTTACTTTTTTTTATACATCCGTTATTCTTCGGTAAATGGTTTTTTTTAAAAAAACTTTTTTTTGTAACATTAGCTCGAGTTTTGGGTGGTTTATCGTCGAATAGTTGTTATTTTATAGTCTCTCCTTTTTTCCCCAAAATCAAATTCTCTTTTCATTTTCATGCTGGGCAGGAAAAAAATAGTTTTTTGTTGAGCAAATTTAAGTAAAATTTCTTATTTTGAAACTTCTGAACAAACCGCAAATTACAACTGAAAAATTCTGTGACTGAGTCACGCGTTAGAATCTTGGCCCCCTTTGCCAAGCAATAAAATTTGAAACGAAACGGGGTGTTTTTTTTACTTTGCCGGCTATTTCATTCTATGAAAAGCCTAATGAAAAAATAAATAGAATGTGAAATATGAATCTTTTCATGCATTACTTGCTACTTTTAGGCGTTATATACAAGGCCTAGGCATTCTATAGAATGCCGGATTTCATACTTTTTCGGTTCCCTTTAATATAATGAATTACTCTGCTTGACAATTGCTAAGAAACAAGTAATTTATGCAAAATTCAGTCTCAGATAGCAGACCAATAAAAGTAAATTCAAGTTCAGAAGGCGTGGTAGAGATCAGGACTCGTTATATGTACAAAAGACAGTACATACAAGCTCAGATTCATACGAAAATTCATGCTATTTGATGAAAATAGTGTTGGATGTTATAAAAATTTTTTTCTCTGAAATTCTGTGATTCTTGCAAAAATTAAGAGCAAAATGTCAGTAAGACATCATTTGAGCGACTACGATCGTGGACGAGCAGTTGGACGACGCGAAGCAGGTCAAAGTCTCACCACTGTAGCTACTGCAATGGGTGTATCAAAGAATGAGTGTCATCTCACGATTAACCCTCAACTTCGCACTGTTGCATTTCTGCAACATATGATTTATTTTAATTTAACAGACTCAATATTTTTTTAATTGCCTACAAATCACTTATCTGAGAAAAAAAAGATTACTGCAACGAAATACATGCTGATTTTGTCACTAGATGGAAGTACATTTTTTCCAGAAATCACAACAATTATAAAAATCTCTGATGCTTCAAGAACTGTGTTTTTGCTATAAAAAGAATCCATTATATTTTATGCTTCCTCTTGTTTATTGATGAAATAAATTGTCAGGTAAGAAATTTAAACATTTTATGATGAATAATAAAATCCTCATATAAAAAAAAGGTTTGCAATTTACAGCACTACTGCACAATGTTGCACTTCTGCAACAAACAAAAAAATGACTGAAATTCAATTTAAAACTGCTTAATTTTTTTTTTTTTCATATTTTTCCTTTTTATTATTACTTGAGAACTAGTTGATATAATTTTTTCATAGAAATTTAAAAAATTGCGAAGTTAAGGGTTAAAAAAGACCACTGAAGGTGGAAATGCTTTGGGAAAGCATATCGGGTTTTGTGGTAGGAACACCACGCCATCTGTACCATTTTGCACTATAATAAATGCACATCGTCCCTACAAAATATGTACTTAGATTTATTTCTTCAATCATTGTCTATTCTTAATTATTCCGAAAGACGTAACTGTTTCTTAGCAATTGTCAAACAGTGTAAATGTGTTCCAGAAGACATATGTGTTAAAATAAGGTCTCTTCAATTAATCAGAGTTAATATGAAACAATAAGCGGGTTTATTTAAAGAATGACTCATAAATTCTCGGGAAAGTTCATAAAACTTGTTATAGCTCGATCTATAAAGGAAGATATGTTAAACTATGACTAACAGTGTTTTCTAAAAAATGCGATTATTTTAATGAAACTTAAAAAAAATTAATTTTAACTTTTAAATGAATGAGGGTTTATTCGCGTTTCACTATAAAGCAACACAAAATCTTTTGGCTATCCACTTCTCAATTTTGAGCCTCTATCACATGACAAAGACGAGCTAGACCATACCACACCACACCTACGGGCGAACTTAGAGCCACGACAGATTTAACGTGCATCATCCCCTCTACACGGTGGCTCTTCAGTGGCACTAGGACTTGAAATCATGACAAGCCGGTCACGAGCTCGTGACCATAACCACTGCCAGTGGCGTAACGGAGAATATTATGACCCCTTCTGCAAAGTCAGGTCTTGGGTACCAAATTGGATCTTACAAAGAGTACATACTTGACGTCAATTAGGGTTTGGTTCCGCTAGAATCCTGCCCCCCCACGCGATGTGGGGGGGTGTACGTTACGCCACTGACCACTGGCCTACCACGACCACTTTAACTTGTGTAATGCTTGAACATAGACAGTTTTATATTGTATCGCCAAGATGTTATTTAAAAAAATGTGCGAGATTCCTAAGTAATTTTAAAATATTTTATGGAAAGAAATTTTTTATATGATGCATTGTGTTTTTTTATCCAATAAACAAATAAGCCCTCCTTTGATCAAGACTTGAGAATGCCACTGGCATAGTGTGTAATTTTGGCGAGCGAGATGCTAGCTTAAATATCGTCTTCGTCGCTTGACCGTGGTTCAGAATTAAGAAATTCATCGCCAACAGTCCTTGTACTGTTTCAAAAGGCGACATTAACATACTATCAATCATTCTAGAGCAGTGTTCCGCAACCCCCGGTCCGCACAAGAAATATTAAATTATTTCTCTTTTATTTACTGTGGTATGTTTTTCTTAGGTTTGGGCTACTTTTTATGAAACTCACTGAATATTCCTTGTGTTAAATCACTTTATATTCATTTTTTGGTGTAGCTATATTTCATTCAGAAGTCACGATTAAATACAATTAAATTAAAATTATTGAATCAAAACAGTCTAAAATATAAACAATCAATATCCTCCCCCTCAGTGGGCCGCGGTAAAATAAACAAATGTTGATCGGACCGCGGAGATAAAAAGGTTGCGGTGCACTGTTCTAGAGAGTTTATAATAAATGTTACAAATCATAGTAATAGTATAATTATATGTATAGGGTAAAATAATTATAATTTGTGTTAAAACTTGTCTTCATTATTATTATCATCATTAAGACTAGAAAATCTATAATAATCAATATATTAAACTGAATTATTAATATTAAAATTTAGTATTAATTCGTAACAAAATACAATTTGTTTAAAGAGAGGATAACACTAAATATTTTGCTTTTATAATTTTGATAATCAGTGTTACAATTTTAAAATTACACAAGTAATATAAAAAAATATTTTAAAAGTCAATTCCTACTTTGAATGGATGAATAGAAAGTATTTTATTACGATTGAAAATTTGTGAACAATATATATATATATATATATGTATTATTGAATATACATCTCTCTTTAGGTAGGGAATTTTGACTATATTATATATAAATAAATAAATAAATATATTTAGAGAGAGGGAGAGAGTGAATTGTAGTAGGAGAGTAATAGTAGGAATTGGGGAAAAAAGCATGGTTTGTCTGCAATGTTGTACTAATGCACACCTGATTTGGCTAGTTTGGCTGAAAAACCGGTTTTCGACGCCAACTTTTGCTCATTGTTTTAATAGTTACATTATTACAACAATGGAGACGAATCTAAGTTGGCGTCGAAAACCGGTAATTAAATTTATTTAATTTAAATAATGAATTAATATTTAAAAATGTATTAAAACATCAAGTGTCATTCACTACAAGTTTTAAAAATTTATTTGAACTTTTGATTAGATGATAGAAAGTATTTTATTAACGATTGAAAATTTGAACAAGATATAAATAAATATATAAATATATATATATATATAAAAAAGAGAGGAGAAAGAGCTAATAGTAAAAAACGGGGTGTGAAAAAAAATCCCCCCACAAATTATTTATCAGTTTTTTTTTTTTCTTCTTTCATATTTATCTTTTTAAAAATATTAAACCCGTTATTCCCAGTAATTACAGTTGCGTCAATATTTTTTTTGAAACACTTCGAATTCTGTTCCTCCCCGTTCTTTTTCAGCACTCATCAGTAACGGATGCACTTCGCAAGTGTGTTGTACTCACACAAGATGAACGCACGCTCTGTAATACCGTCATTTCTGGAATGACCTAAAATTGATGTCCCCCAAAACCGGGCCCATTCCGCCTCAGCGACTTGCAAAACGTTTTCCACTGGGATTTCAAAGGGGCGGATGGTTTCTTTAGTTCGCGAGGTAAAGTATGCGTGGAACAGATCATGATTCCGGTAAACAATTTAGCAATTATGTAATCCTTGGAGGGTTTTGTGAAATAAGTAATGAGTTTTGCGAATATGTATAGAAATGATGGGGATTTTCGGATTTATTTATTTCGATGCTTGAATGCCATACAATGGATATTTTATAATCCTTTCTCATACATAAATCATAACAACTTGTTCAGTTGCAATATGTTCACAAAACAGTTTTTTGGAAATTTTTAATTTTTTTTAAGTTAGGGGGGTTTGGAAGCCCAGTGGCTGAATGACTAGTGCGTTACCCCACGGTGATTTTCACGCCCGGGATGGGAAAAGTTGACTCAGCATTTCATCCCTTGCGGGTCAAAAAAAATTTCCCAAGCTGGGGGAACTTAACACTGGGGTTTCACGTCAGACTGACCACCGGCCGGAAATCTCCCCATACCCCAAAGGGCCCAAAAGGCCCGCATACTGAGATGGGCCGGTAGGCCGCCCCTCTCTTTCCCCCCTGAAAGTTTATGAACGAGTTGATTTAAATTTCAATCTTGCCCTTTAAAAGAAACAAAAAAAAATTATTTATAAGAACTTCGTAAAAAAAATATTACGCCTAAAAACACACTTGTTATTCAATTTGCCGAAAAAAAATTTTAAAACCCTTGGGGGGACTAAATCAGAGGTTCCCAAACCTTTTCCACCATCGACCCATTTTGTGAAAGACTTAACTTTCTTTTAAAAACTTCTTATTTGTAATCCTTTATAACATATAATCCCCTAATATAAAATTTCCCTCCCCGAAAAAAAAATTTAAAATTAATTTTTAGTATATGACAGAAAATTGTAGTTTATTAAATGTATCATTTACCGTATTTATTCGAATCTAAGCCGCAATTTTTTTTTCAAATGTTAATGCTATTGAAAAACGGGTGCGGCGAATCAAAAAGGGGGAAAAAAATTTAAAGTTATTAAATTGCCTGTGATACTGCCGGTTAAAAAACTACAGGTTATTTTGTATTTAAAATTTTTAAAACTGAAAATTTTAATCTTTTCCCTTTTTTTTGTTCCTATAATTTTTTTTATCTATTTGGATTCTTAAAATTTTTTCACTATATTCCTTTTTTTCCAAAAAAAGTTAAAATTTTGGGAAAGGGCTTGAATCATGGGGTTAGTTTTGAATATAAATCGTATTTTTTAAATATACTCAACCTCTATATATCAACCTCAAATTTCGATTTTCTGAATAGGAACCCTGGAACCAGAACATTTTTAAAAATTTTTTGGAAAAAAAATCTCCCAAAGGGGAATTAAAATTTTTTAAAAGAACTTATTTTCTTTCTCTTCAAGTTATTTTATTTACACATTTTATGGTAGTCTAAATTTGAAATGTTTTTTTAGTCCCCCTCCCAAAAAGCAATGATTTCTGTTTGTTTATTCAGAATAAATCTTAAAACCCCCTTTGTGCAGTTCACTAATACATCTTGAGATACTCTTTTCACCCCCTGATTCTATTATAAAAAAAAGGTATTTTAAAAAAATTTCTTTAAAAAAAAAAAAGCAAATTAAATTTCAATTTAAAAACTTATTTGAAAATACATTTATTCTTCGACATTCGTTTTTTTTTTTTCCTTCGTTTTTTTTTTGATGGGTAAAATTTATAAAATAAAAGATATTAATTTCAAAGGTGGAATATTATTTTTTTAGTATATATTTTATGAATTTAAAATTTGTTTTATATGGTTTCTAAAGTATATTGAAAGACGAACCTCTATATAACGAATTTTCCATATAACGAACTTATTTTCGGGATTTAGTGACTTCGTTATATAGAGGTCCGACTGTATATTATGATATTTCGATTTAGATACGTGGATAATAACTTCTATGTAAATCTGAATAATATCTACAAATATTACAAACTTAAGAATTAAATAACATTTTAAAACATAAAAATTATTGTCGACCCCTGAAATATTACAGAACCTTTCTAAATTTTCAGACTTCCAAAGAATTCCATCTCTGGACCCCATAAAGAATCCCTGCTTTAAACGATAGAATAGTAAAATATACTTCGACGCGTTATAAGTCTGGTCACAAACTTGTAGCCTTCTTTTCTCTGTCGAGTTGTGAGTTCGAGTCTTGGTTTATATGAGAACCTGTCGTGTAGACCAGTGTTCCCCCTCCCCCCCCCCAAAAAAAACTTTTCACCATCGCCATTCGGTCAATGTTTGATAATTTTACTGCACCCCGCTGAAGGTAGAACGTTGATTTTTTATATCTTATATTGCTTTGATTTAATAATTTTAATGTAATTGTATTTGAATTCCCCTTCAGAATAAAATACAGTTACACCAAAAAATAAATATAAAATGATTTATAACATAGAATATGAAATGATTTCTATGGAAAGTCGCACAAACCCGAGAGAAATGCACCCCCATTAAATAAAATGGGACTATTTTAATGTTCCTGGGGTGGCCCGGTACCGGTCCACAGACCGGGGGTTGGAGATCACTTGTGTAGAGCAGTGCACCCCAACCTTTTCCTCGTCGCAGACCGGTCGATTTTACCGAGGCCCCCTGAAGATAAGGTAAGGCGGGACGTTGAATATTTATACTTTAAATTGTTTTGATTTAATAATTTTAATTAAATTTTATTTAAATATGCCTTCGGAATAAAACACAGCTATACCAAAAAAGGAATATAATGTGATTTCCATGAAAAGTTGCACGAAACCGAGAGGAAATACCACAGTAAATATAATGGAAATTATTTAATGTTCCTCGGGTGGCCCGGTACGATTTGATCCACGGAGCAGGTACCGGATCATGGCCTGTTGGTTGGAGACCATTGGTGTAGAGGGGCTGATACACGTGAAGGCTCAAAATCCGTTGGCGCAGTGTGGAAATTCGGAGAGTAGGGTGCCATCTCGGGTGCTGTCCTTGCCCCAACTAAGGCTCACAATTCCAATGTAAGTCGTCAATATCCCTCATGTAGTTTCAAAGTGTGAAATTAATATACAATCAAATTAACATATTATAATCTGCAATATATTCCTGTGGTCCTTTAATTATTTTTTATTCAGTAAATAATTTAATGACTTAGTAACATTTTGATAAAGTTAATATTCTACTCTTCTTTTATTACACAATTATAGTATTACTACACAAATGCAATTTTAGCAAAAGTTTACAAATTCATCGTATCTAACAAATGGGAAGGGGAAAATATTCAAAAATTAAAAACTCTATTATAAATATTTCCGAATATATTTTTAACCCTTTATCTACCGACGGTACTTATAAGTACAACTTATTTTAACATTAAAATAGAATAACCATTTTTACAAATACTCTGATGATACTTAACAGGAATATTCATTTAAATCCACTCTTCCAAGATACATGGCAGCATGAGTTGTATGATGAGTATTTTAACGGGGAAGGCCAATAGTTTTATAGCAGAAATTGCGTTTTCAGCAAACATTTTGATCGGATTGCGAAAATCGTTATTTTTGTTCCGAAAAAGTAGCTAATGTCAAAAGGTGTCTTATTTTTTGTATGTTAATGAAGACTTTAGAAAATGATCTGACTATTTTAAATAAATAGCGTATATAATTAATTTTACAGTTGAATATCTTTAATTAATTGATTAACTGTAACGGATTAAATCTCCCAGAGTTGAGTATTTTGTTTATGAATATCCCTTAATTTTCAATGTAGAATTTGAAAAAAAAATATTGCATTAAAAAAAACTGCAGTAAATCATAATGCGGTAGATAAAGTGTTAAATAACAATAGCGATAGAAATTATTGAAAAAAATTCACAATATTTCACAATTCCAACTTCACAATTTTTTAAATTTTATTATGTTTATTGTAAAAAAATATTCATAAATCTTTTTTTAAAAAAATTTTTTTTTATAATATTTCTAATTATATATCATTTTTTTATCATAACTAATTCATAAAGTTCCAATATACTCTTAAACATAAATAGATGTTAACAGATTTTTAAGTTACAGAAAAAATTGCAATAGAATTCCTGAAAAAAAAAAAACTGCATTGTATTTTCTGTACAAAAAAGCAATAATTTTGAATCCATAACAAATTTATTTTGTTTAACATAACTCTCAAGATTAATTTATTAATAATTAAATGCAAATCCAATTTGATCATCAATTCACATGATTCTTTCAATAAAATGGACAAAAAAGGCAAAAATAACCAAACACGAAAGATGAATCAGCAAAATACTCATCATTCTAAACTTATTTACCTTTTTTGTGCATCTCCAGACACATTTTAGTTTGTCAAGCTATTTATGATTCAATCAAGATGACGCTTTTACACCTGTCGATAAATCTACATATCTGCAGGTTAATTTCATAGATACGTGCCAATGATATTGAAATTATCTCCCAACATAAATATCAACGTTCTTCGAAGAATGCGAGATAACTTGATGTGATTCTTTCACGTCATGTTGCCACGCACTCGATTTTTGTCCTCCTAAAAATAAATTAATTTTATTTTTATCTGAAGACAATGTACAAAATTGTTTTTTTACACGTATTAACTCTTAAATAGTATTTTTTATTTCTTTTGTACTTTCTTCTTATCAAAAGAGACAGACCTCGTGGTCCAAAATAGTGTTACTTATCTACCTTGCGTGATTGGACAAACAATTAAAAGCACAGTTTCATTATACTGACCAACAATAGAAGATGAAAAATTTCCGTGCGTTTGTCAATTAATAGCCTATAATCTTAACGCTATCTATTCTTTCAATAAATGAGAATACAGAATGATTTAAAGTATAATGGAATTGAAAAAGAATTGTTCGAAAATGCTTCCACGGTCGCTCACACACAGGAAAGTGTGCAGGACATCTTGAGGCGAGAAAAAAGGACGAAAATATTTTCTCCCAAACTTCTGTCTGCAACTTGACGAACAGCATTTGGTCGTAAAATAACCGGGTTATTCAATAAAGAACGTCCATCTTTCGAGACAATTTATAAGACACTATCATTTGCACGCTTCGTTTAGTACGAATGAAAAAGGGTTGTCCTGAAATAAGTGACAAAAAAAGTTTCTCAAACTCTTTGAAAAGCGTCTGTGGCATTATACTAACCTGAGGCGGCATTTTGACAAAACCGCTTTTTTTCCCACCATTATAAAAGCAATCCCGCGCTGCTTATTGTAAGCGTTCTATTTATGATACACTGTTGTCTTCCACTCCCATTGAGTCTGTTTCAAACCCAATTCACCTCTTTATAAATCAAATTCTACTTTTTCTTCGAAGTTTTTCTATGTCAAGGGTACTCAGTCCGCCTGCCACACATTTCTGTTATCCGGCAGTTATTGTTCCCATCATTCTGTTCTATTTTACTTATCATCATAATTTCGATTTTCTATTGAATTTGCATCAAACCCATTGAAAATCATTCCATTACGGTAAATTTTGAATTAATAAAGGAAATTTTTGAAAGGATAATGTAATGCAGGCTTTAAACAGAATACAAAATAAAAAAATAGTTAAGTGACTAGTTTTTTTACAATGAAAAGGAGGATGAAAAATTTAAGAAAAAAATACAAGTTAAATATGTACGAAACATTTTATTAATTCAAACAAAAATACGCTAATTACGCTTACATTTCTTTTAATTATTTACTTAAACAAGTATTTTTCCATTGAATGATTTATTTATTTATTTATTGTCAATATATCATTTTCTAGTACATCAGAAATTTCGGAGCAAAAAAATATATTTCATGCTGAATTTTACGGTAAGAACGGTAGCTAATATATTTGTAATGATGAAGATTGAAGTAACATTCCTCTTTTATTTTTTTATTGTTAAAAAAACATTACCAACTGAAAACCTTTTTAACTGCTGCATTAAATTTCCCGGGCAGACAATTAACAAGAATAACTAAATTTTCAAATGGAATGTGTTCATTTTGAAATGGTTTAAGTATTTTCACCCCTCTTTTTTCAATTTTAGATGTTGATTTTCCCATTGTTCTAATTTTATTAGAATTTAAATATGCATTCAGTCTTTTTTCTTCAAACAGAATTGTCATCGATTTTAATATCAGTCATTTTTCGATAAAACTCAACCCAAAATTTTTCTATATTGCCCTCTTTATTTCGATGAAGTCAAAAATTCAAAAAAATTTATGTGATATTTGTTAAGATCAATCTTCGATATATTGGAAATATGTTTGGTTCATCTCTGAATACAGAGATTAACAGATCGGTTTTAAACAAGGATCGGTTTCGACAAGAAGGAGGACACTTTTCGAGGAAGGAGAGAACCTATAAAAGAGGAGGACGGTTGGTCACCTTAAAATACAAGATAAAAAATATGTATAATTTGATGTTTTTCAAGGAACGTTTTTCTGATTTTCAAAAATTAGAAACATTGCATATGCTTACATACTTAAAATTAGAATCAAAGGTTAGAAACAAGGATATATTTTTAAAAAAGTAATAAAAATTAAAAACTTATTCTGCTACTTTTATTTTAGAGTCTGCCATTTTTCAAAATAAAAAACACTTAAAGTAGCTTGCAAGTTTTTGAGAACCAACGAATATTTAGCTTTTGCTGCAAATTAATGAAGATGAAAACCTCTTGCCCTCATCGTGTAATAACGAACAATTCAGTTATAAATACTGATTATATTTTTCACTTACGTTTACTGAAAAATAAAGAACTATAAAACTCATTTGACTAATGAATCTTTAAAATTTGCTGAGAAAAAGTCAAATTTAACATTATTAAATAAATACAATATCTGGTATCAAATTATATTCTTTCTTCTAAACTTTAATATTTTTGTTACAATATTTTCACCTCAGTGGCTCGACAGCTCAGGGTGGGCCTTGGCCTTCTCAAGAAGCCTTTTCCAGGCCAGCCTTCTTCCTGCTAGTGTTCCACAATTTTCTCAAAACTAGGAGATCTTTTCCTAGGCCATCAATCCATCTAAGATTTGGCCGGTGTTTTCTTCATGTGCCAATTGGTTGAGCATTGAAGACTTTTCTGGCGGTGCGGTCTTCGTTCATTCTGACAACGTGGCCTGCCATTTAATTCGTTGTATTTTGATGAAGTTAACAATGTCAGGTTCATTATATGATTAATAGAGCTCGAAATTTGATCATAACAGTATTTGATAAAGATTAACATGCCTTAAATAACGTATGACATTAGGCAACACACACTCATTCTCATGTTTTCAACAACCTTCTATGAGTTGAATTTTAAAAGAATGTTTATTGATATATAGAACGTTTCTATAGTTATAACATACGTGAAAATGTTATTATATATGTGAAAGAATAAATTTTATTTTTGAAAAACGAAATTCCATCTTCTTTTTGTCTAATTTTTGGTGAGTTTAATATGAATAACATATATAAATTATAAGTTACAATTTCAGTTTTCTGTTTACTTGTACTGTCTGCTTCCCTTTTCTGTTTTAACCATCGTATTACACTAAGTAGAAAGTGTGATAAATGAAAAATTATTAGTTAAGTTGTATGGTGTAATTTATTACTCAAATTCTCTGTTTCTCTCTTAAATTGTGACAAATTAATTTTAAATAAATTGTACAGTATTCATGTGCTTCATTTTTAATCCTCTATATTTTCTATGTTTCTAGACTTCCCGTCTGGCAGTCATTTTAAATTCATGAACTTAGCGTTAATCCCATAAAATTTTCATTTTCCTCTTCAAAAGCAAAACTAGTGCGTGCATCAATTTGAATGCATTAAAATGAATTCGAAAGAGAAAAATAATAGTGAAGGTTTTTCTGGAAATTTTTTTTTGTCTCTTATTTTAAAAAATATTTTTACATTTATTTAAATGATTTCATTTGTTCTGTAATATATATATATTTATATATGAAACTAATAAAAAAATATAGTTGTAAATTATCCATTCCAAGACAAACATTAAAATTCGTTTAAAATAGAAAGGAAGATTAATTAAACAGAGAAATTACTCAGCGATATAGAAATGAATACTTTAAAAAAATCGTTTGGTATTAATATGTTCCACAAAGATAATGAAAGCCGAATGGCAGAGCTCGTTTGTATTTTACAAATGTTGCCTAGCAACGAGAAAGACAGATTTGTAGATATTGGTGTAAAATGTCAGGTCTTTATAAAAAGCTTGAACAAATTTGCTGTTCTTTAGAAGATTCATCTCATTTTATCAAGTGTTGTTAATACAGTACAATGGGTTTTCAGATCTTTAAGAAAGACGTAAAAATATATTCAAATATCGAAAAAAGTGTAATTTCGATTTCGCCATCATTTTTTATTTACTTTTTTAGATGCTTTTTATTGTATTTCAATCGACCCGTTGGCTTAGATATAAAGAGAAAAATAGTATGTTCATAGTATTGGCACATCATATTATAAATTCAAAATGGCGGCTTGATGGAGCCTTAAGATGTACTCGCGACTATATACACGTAAAAATCATGGCACACTTATTAGAAGGTTATTCGATTTGAAATGAAATGTGGGCCATAGTAAACAGATAACATACATAAAAAAAAAAATTTAAATCGTTTTATATGAAACTTAAATCACAATTTTTCCTTTCATTATCTTCTATATTAATTTCTCTCATTCTAAGTGTCAGTAAAATAATAAAAAAATATTTCGGTCTCCATTATTTTTAGTTTTTAATTGCTATAAGAAATTCCTAAGAGGACTCGGTACCCTTTGAACAATTTTTTTTTATTTATGTATTTAAAAATAATATTTTAGCATTTCATATAATATTTCTATTCAAAAAATGATACGAGCTGAAATTGCTCTCACACATTCTTCACACAATTTTAAAAATTTAAATTTATGAAGTAAATTTGGAAATTTTAAAATCTTACTCCTTTTGTAATTATTAATTTTTTGACCTGAAATTTTTTGTGACATTCTTAAGGATGCTCTCTAAGCAACCTTAGGGATCGATTTTACAATAACTTAATTAGTTTGGGAGAAAAAAATAAAACGGTCATATACATGCTAAAATTCAACGAAAAGCCAATGTCTCCTACTTTTTAATTTTTGCTTAAAAAAATATTCATAGTTTACAGAAAAATGTATCACTAATTTTGTTCCATGCTTCATTTATAACAAACAGGAAAAATGAAAATGATTGGTAAATAATTGTTGAAGAAGAGTAGCATTTTGAATGCACTAATGTATCAGAAAAACACAAACCGAGAAAAACCACTTTAAAGTTTATAATTCTAAAAAAATAATTATAATATAATCTTAAATAAACTTAAAATATTACTTTAAAACATTATTTTTCTATTTTTCTTTAAAATAATTGCCTCTTCATATTTTTTCAACCCATACATTTTTGTAAATGATCAATTTTCAAAGAGTATTAATTGCACAAGAAAATTCAAGAGAAATGTTAAAATAATTTTTTTTTCTGTCATGGCAGAAATTTTAGTTTTTTCCTTCACATAATATTGAAGTATTATATTTGTATGAAAAAGTTATGAGGGATAAGAACTGAAATTCTGAAATTATTAATATAAACGCCTTAATTCAAAAATTTTACATGCACACATTTCACAAAGAAAAAAAATTGCAATATTGTAACATCTCGGTAATATCTGTTTTATATATTACACCTTCTCTTTTTATAGTTATTATTTCTATTTTTAAAATAGATTTTTTTTTTATCAAGACGCTTTTTTTAAAGAAAAAAGAAAGGAGTAGAATTGCTTAATTTGTTGATTTACATTTTTTAAATGAAGTTTTATTCAATTTCTAACTTTCTAAGTGATATATCAATCGAAAGATGTTAATGCAAAGAATAAGATTAAATAAATAAATAAAAAAAAACGATAGTTCGGTCATTTTGGGGTACTGAGTCCTCTTAATTCGAAGCTGGAATGCAATTACTGATACACATTGATCATATCTATATATAATGTTTGCAGAACGAACGCTAAAACTGAAAATTCTTCGATTTCGATATTTAAATCCATTTTATCGCATCGATCTCTGGACTCAAGATAAATATCTCGGTTTTCCTTGTAATGCCATTCCGTGCTGTCGAAAATCAAATTTTAAAAATATTCTAAAGTTGAAGGAATTTTTCCCAGTCATATTCATAACGGGTGAATCCGAGCCGCCGGCCAAACGATAATGCCCTCAAGTGTGCAAATAACGTTCCATTTCTCGCCCGCCTTTTTTCGCTTCTCCATATAACGAGGTTAGCGACCGAGTATAGCAATGGAACCCAGTTGCCAGATATCGATCCGGAGAAAACTCTCGTCTAGCAGAGGAAATGTGGGTGGAAAGAATCAATCGTCTGCAGAAATATCTTCTTCTCAACTCTGACTTGGATGATATTCCTGCGACCGAATTCGAACAATTATTCGAATTAGGTGATGGGGGAATTTGTGCTAAGAATGAAGAATGGGATGGGGAAAAAAGTGGTTCGCATTCTTGGAATACATGTCTGGGACAGAAAAAAAGATGAAGGTCGAAAAATTATTTTAGAATGGTTGCTATAATAATGGATTTTATTTATTAATTTTTTTTTCGAATTCAAACCAAATATTTTTAGATTTAAAGTTTTGTAGATTCTTTGGTGTAGTTTTAAATCAGTAAACATAGCAATACCGAAAATTGGTCAAAATTCCCAATAACTTCAGAATTTGTTTCAATACCTGCAATGGAACTTAATGTTCCAGCCAATCATTGGAATAAATTCTTATAAAGATAATAAAAGAGGCGACAATTTTAAGGTCAACGTTTCAAAGTTATTTTTCAAGTAAATATTTTTCAAAGAATATAAAAGAATATATTTTTATATTGAATGTTATTAAATGCTATAAATAATATTTTTAAAAATAATTTGCTTACATAGCTTTTTTTTTCTGTATTTGATTCGCTATCTTTTTTTCATTTAGAAAAATGACACATAGTTTAAAAAGTTTCTTTTTTCTTCATCATAAAATATGGATGAAAATCTCATATAGACTCGTGAGTTCATTTAAGAAATTCTAACAAAAATTTTGTGCGACTGTGTATTTAAAGATAAATAAAATCAAGCCTGTCTCACAACTATAAGATATTTTTAAAAAAATTCAAAAAAACTATAATTCCATAAGTAATAAAATAATACAAAAATTTCATTAAAAAAAAAATCTGTTTTTTTATTTCTACAATGATGACAGGTAATTATTTAAAAATAAACTAGAAAAACTAGAGTTTTTTTTATAACAACACCGTATGTTAAGTAATTTCTTGAACCATGGTATAGTTAGTCCTTTTTAAAGCATTCTTAAATTAGAATGTTCTACCAAAAAATGGAAAAAATTACTATTTTTTTGATAAGTGAAGCTAAATATTATTATATATTTACTTGAAAGTACACTTTCCTCAGTATTCAAAATAAAAATAGAAAAATATACAAAGCAAACAAGAAAAGAAAAACATTTCAGGGAAAATAATAAAAGAGAAAAAAAAATTAAGAAAATGAATAAAAATGAAAATATGAAGCATAATTTTGAGAGGAAGGTATTATATTGCAAAAACTGCAAGAATAAAAAATTTCTCACCATTTAAACACGTTTTTATAAGTTTCACTTGTATGTAACGGAATCTTTGAACTCGATTTTTACCCACTTTAAAAGGTCAGATTAACTCGAAATTTTCACATTTGTCAAGGACTGATGAAAAATACAATAATTAATTAATTTTGTTCCATTGTCCTGATCAGGATTATCAGGATTAACGATTTTTCCATTTCCAAATTTGGCGACTAATTCCAGATCCCATTTCCAGATTAGGCCATTAAAAGATTAAGTTACAATTCTAAAGCGAAAACACCAATGGGTATTCAAGATTCTAAAAAAATGACGCATTTAAGATTTATTCATCAATGAATAAATGATAGTTTAAAACCTTTAAAAAACACGCTTTTATTGTAAATAAAACTAAAAAATGAAAAATAAACTATAGCTTCAAAAAACTAAAAAATACGCTTTTATCATTAATCGAGCTAAAAAATAAAAAATTATTCTAATATAAGAATAAAATGATTAACGAGAAAATTAATGTCTATGTGGTAAAAGCGTGGGGCACTCAATATCAATTGTTATAATTTCTGACTAGTTCTATTCCGAAATGCAGAGTTAGTGTAAAAATGTAGTTTAAAGCCCCCACACGCTTTTACCCCAATGACATTAATTTTTCTCGTTAATCGTTTTATTCTTATATTAAGGTATCCGACTACGTTCGGAACCGTGATTTTGCAAAAGCGTATAAATGGATAATATTTATGATATTTAGTGTCACTTAGATTAGAAAATGTTTATAAAATTGTTTTAAGAATAGTATTACAATAAAAAAATATTTAAGTACAATATTTTGGCAAAAAATAAACATAGAATGACCCATTTTCAAAATATTCTCCTTTTGTGAAAATGCTTCTGTTATAATAATATTTTGCTTGTATATAGCTCAGACCTCTGTACAGAGGCTCAACTAGAATTTTTGAAATATATGACTTAGAAGTGGGTTTATCCATGTTTTACGACAACAGAGGGGAGAAATTTTAAGAAAAAAAAGCCGATAATTATTTCAAATGGTTGTAACTCTGAAAATAATGTGAATTTTTCAAAAATCATAGTTTAGCCTCTGTACAGGGGTCTGAGCTATATACAGATATAATATTATTATGATAGAATCATTTTTCACAAAAGAAGGACATTTTGAAAAAAGATTATTCTAAGTTAATTTTTAGCCGAAACATTGTATTTAAATAAATTTTTTTGTCAAAATGTCCTTTAAACAATTTTATGCATGTATTTATTTTATGTGACACTAAATATCATGAAAATTATCCATTTATGCGCCTTTTTAAAATCATGGTTCCGAACGTAGTCGGATACCGTAAGAAATATTTCTTTTTACTTTTTAATTCGATTAATTATAAAAGCATGTTTTCTTTAAACTATAATTTATTTACATGGAAAATCATAAATGTATTGTGTGTTATAAGCCAATCACCTCAAAAATTTCTCAACTCGAAGATGCGGAACTTGTTTCTCAAAAACATATAAACGTGAAATATTCATAAAGTCCAATCTGCAATATTTCGCAATCAATTTCGTAAAACAAATTTTATTTGTTACTTTTAATGAGAATTAAATTCTAGAAAAAGATCAATCAATGTTGTTGTTTACTGTATTTTGCCAATGCTAAGAATTTTCAATTTGATAGTAAGGCAGCTAGTCATAGATAAACAAAACTGGATGCGGCTGAGCTCATATCTTCCTCTCGCTGTGCTAAATTCTACATACAACACATAAACATTTTCAAATTTAAAGCATAGTCAGAAAGTCAACTTGAAGGTGCATAGTTTTATAGTTTGTAATATTCAGTGTATAATTATTATAATGGAACACACACTCATATATATATATATATGTAATAATTCCCTCTAGTATCCTTTTTATTAACTCTTCGTACTAATCTTTAAACAAACTTAAAGTCTTTGGTTTAAAAATAACATTGTAATCTTAATCGTAATGGGCTAGTCCGAAATTCCTGTCCCGCCCATTCTATCCAATCAGAACTACTATTACGTAATAATCACGAGCTTGCACTGCTGGTATAAAAGCAAAAATCTTGTGTAATCGCACTTTTTGTCTGCTTGCCGTCATCATGTAAGAATGTAAATAACTGCAGCTCTTTGTCTTGGTGTTGTGTCCATCAAAATGTCGCTTCTGTTATATGTGTCTGCTTACGTGTTTTTAACAAATAGATGCAAAATATAAAGTGATTGACCAGTTACGCTATGTGTGCTTCAAAATAAAAGATGAAACTCAATTCGGAAGATGTCTTCAATAAACCAGATATGACAACAAACCAACACCGGCCAATGCTACAACAATACATATATAACATATATATATATTATAATTATATTTATTTAAAACAATGTTAATTTACTTAATTTACGCTAATCATTATCATCAGCGGCAGCATTGGCATGACAGCCTTTTGTGGACCTGAGCCATCCTCCCTTCTCTCAGTTATTGATCTCCAGTTCTTTAGAATCGCAAAATCCTCATCCACACAGTCTTTCCATCTCCTTTTGGTCTTTTATTATAGGGCAGTGTTTCTCAAACTGTGGGCGCTCCTGGGGATATCTTTGAGGGCGAGCATATCGAAAATAAAAGATTTAAAAAATGATTTATTTACTCTGGAATGAATTAAAACAAAATACTTTCACATAATAAAAAATGCACTTTTACTCTGATATAATTTATAGGCGATATTAATTCATCTCTCTCTCAAAAATAAAAACTTCTTCAATACCTAATTAGCTATCTTTTGATCCTATAACCAAATAAAAAATGTTTTATTTGATTTGCTATAATCCCATGATGAGAGATTTTTTTATTAAGTTTTCTTTTTTAAATCTAACATACTACTCTTTCAGAGAAAAAACAAATCCCAGACCCAGATTCGAAAAAATTTAGGAACATAAAAATTTCATCACTGTGATTATTTTTGAAATACTGCACATTATAGCTGTAATCTGTTTTTGCTGATAATCTCTGTTTGACCTTCTAAGTTATTGGTACAGTTAATTATGACCCCTCTCTTATATAAGTTTGTTTCTCATTCAAGGAAGTTGTAAGTAATGTATTTCTCTGCTGTGCTCTTTTCCATGCAAAAGAGTTTTATGATATTTGGAAAACCACGGAGAGCACTTTGAAGGATTACTTGGCCAAGACTTATTTTTATGAGTATTCTCAAACATATAAAGCATAACGAAAAACGTTTTTTAGCAGTAACATACATAATGAATACACTTTTTACCCGGAAGTGGTCGCGCGGGACACACAAATCACGAAATAGTTAATTCTGGCAAAACTGTTTATTTAATACCAAAGAGAAAAATTGAAAAGTTCTTGAAAGTAGGTAAGTTTACTTTCTCTTAATTAAATTACTTCACTGGAATCACGATTTGTATCGTGTACAATAAAATAATTATAAAAAAAAAGAAAAGGATTGGGGTGACTCAATAACCCGCTCGACCGTATCGAGTGCTCGCCTGCTCCCGGGTAAAAGTCTTTTCGCTTTAAATATTAAAAATAATACAATTATTCTTCATGGGAATTTTTATATTATTTTTCATTACTTATAACGTCAATTTAAATGCTAATTCTGGGGCAAAAATTCAATTCGTTTAAAAACTGGTTAAAAATTTTGGGAGAAATCTTTTTTAAAAAATATTTACTTTTTTGTAAAAAATTGTTGGCAATTTGGTTTTCTCCCCCTTAAATTCGGGCTATTATATCAATAATTTTTTATTTTCTTAAAAAATGAACTCTTAAAAGAGCGGGCACTTCAGCCGGTATATTTTTTAATGTATCAGTGTGTGTGTGTGTGTGTTGCACAGAGTTTTTTTCCTAATTAATTAAAAATTAAATTAAAATTTGGGGTTTTGTCTAGAAAAAGAAATTTTTTTTATAAGAAATGCTTATGATTAGAAATTGATTTCTCTGAGTTTTTTTTTCTATATTTAGCTGATATCTATTTTTTTGTCTTCTAAGAAACCACCGCATTTTGCAATATGTTCAATTTAAAAATTAGAAAAGGAAAAAAAAATAAAAATTTTATCCTATTACTTGATTATTATTTTTTTTTTTAAAAAAGAAACAATCCAAAATTTAATACTTTTTTAAATTTTGTAGGGTTTTTAAAATTAAAAGATCGCTTATTGTGGCTTTTTTGCATTCAGTATATTATTAATGTTTTGGGGGGCGGGAAAAAAATTGATTGTTTGGTGAAAAGGGGGCGCCAGTATTTAAATTTTTGAAAAAGACTTTATGGGGGTTGCTTAAAGTTTTCAAGGGCTTTTTCCGTTTTGGGATCAAATCTTACTAATCCCCTCTTTTTCTCTCATTTCCCTTTTTAGGAAAATATTGAAGTGGCGCTTTTCCTGGAGAACAAAACCCCGAAATTTTTCGGTTCCGTAAGCACAAACTTTCACTAAAACCCAATGTTTAAAAGCCCGGGCTTTTCTGGTTTCATAGACGACACTGCTAAAATTCCCCTTTACCAGTGGGTCGGTGGATGGGCCCAACGAACATATTGTTGTTATGGCGGGCGTGTGATTTGGGGTGCTGCGTAAAAAAGAGTCCAATGGGCCCTTTCTTGCGCTCAAGTGGGTCCCGACGGGTTTTGATTGCTCTTTTGCGGGTAGATGGTGCCCCCCAGGGTCAGTAAATTTGCGCTTTTCCTTTTATTAAAAAGGGCACCAATGAAGGGGGCATATCCGGAGGACAGAACCCATGACTTTCGGTTTCCGCGCACGTAACATACCACCGGACCCAAAGGATCCTTTGTCCGGGAAATCTGTTCCCGGCTTATATGGAAAGATATCCACAAATTTAAAAGCAGCCGGTTTTTTTCTTGGGATTTTGGCGGGGGGGTTGGTTAAGTTTCAAACCCCCAAACCCGTAGGACCAGGTCTCCCTATTTATAAACCCCATATATATATAAAAAAAAAGGGGGGGGGTAGGCTCTGTGAACCAAAACTTGATGTGAATAAAAGTATTGAAAAGGCACGTGACAACTATGTGATCTGTGAGCAAAATATAATTTGCACATTATTATTGTCTATATATGCCCATGTCAGTCAAAGAGGTCAGTGGTTGATATATTTACCAGAAAACTGCTATAACCATTCAATTTAAAGATAAATACAGTCTGTGTGCAAGATGTCTTTGTAAAGACGCACATCGGTTAACTACACTTCCTATATGCCACTGAAGCTATAATCTATCTATATACCCGTATATATTGTTACGTTGATCAGGGTTCAAGAGGATTTTATGCAATCTGTCGCAAAGAGCAAGACAGTTCTTCAGGAGCAATGGAAGTTTATTGTCGAAAAACAATCCTTGAAATACAGGATATAGAACTCAAATTCGATAAGTAAATTTCAGAGGGTGTTCACACCTTCAAAAGCGTTCAAACGCAACAGAAACTCAGAAATACAAGTACGTTAAAGATTATTCGCAAGTACTCGCTCGTCCTACTCAACAGCCGAAGTAATTACTAATTGCTGGCCAACTAATCGCTAAGTCAAAACAATACTCTCAGTTTCGAGCGATGCCCTATTTATAGGCCTCACGGATCTTTCGAGAAAACCCCGCTTGTGTCAGTATATCATGATATTAGTAGGTTTCTCCGCTAATTTCTAGAAGCATCCATAGGGTCGCGATCTCGCCAAATGATGCTAACTTGGCTCTATCACCAAGATTTCGCCAAGTTTCCGTTGAATCGCTATTATAATGTAAAGAACAGTGTTGCTTGCGAATATTACAATTTTAACATAAAATAAGAACAACATAGCAATGTAAACGTATTACACATCCAGATTTTAATTATTTACACTATTTTAAGTATTCTTTACACAAAATTCGTAATAATATAAAGGAGAAAGAGCGAATCACTCACTCATCACGGTAACACTGGAACCGTTAGACCTCTAAACTTGAAATTTGGTAGGGATGTTCCTTTCATGGAGTAGAGATCTGCTAAAACGGGTTTAGAGTTGCAAGGGCTTAAGGGGCGTTATAGATAGATATTCCCGTGTTAGAACTATTAGACCTACAGTCTTGTAATTTGGCAGGCGCATTCCTTTCATGGAGTAGAGATCTGCTACAAAGGGCTTTTGCAAATATCGATTCCCCAAGAGGTATTGCGAGGGTTTAAGAGGCTTTACAAATAAATGTTCCTGTTTTTGAAATATTGGAACTACGGACTTGAAATCTTGTAGGTACGTTCCTCTCATGGAGAAGAGATGCGTTAAGAGCGGATTTTGCAAAAATCAACCCAGAAGGGGGGTGTTGTAAAGATTTAAGTGGTGTTACAGATAAATATTCTTGTTTTTTAACTATTAGATCAGACTTGAAATATTTTCACGGAGTAGAGGTCCACTACAAAAAGGGCTTTGCGAAAATCAACACCCAAGGGGGTTGACAAGAGTTAGGAGGTGTGGTAGATATAAATTCCTGTTTTTGAACTGTTAAAGCCACATACTTAAAATTTAGCAAGCATGTTTCTTTTGTTGAGTAGAGATCCGCTAATAGCGGATTTTACTGAAATCCACTCCTATGGGAGTTATGGGGAGTTACTGAAGCATACAGATAAAAAAATTCCCGTTTTCTATACACTAGACCTACAGTATTGATATTTGGTATGCATGTTTCTTTTGTTGAGTTGAAATCCACTAAGAACGAGTCTTACAAAAATCGACTCTCATAAGAGGGCTACGGGACTTATAGATAAAAAATTTCCATTTTTGAACTATTAGACTTATAGACTTGAAATTTGGCAAGCACGCTTATTTTGTTGAGAAAAGATCCACGGAAAAATGTTTTGCCGAAATCCATTTTGGAATAGAGGGTTACGGGAGCGTAAAAAGTAGTTCTACTTCAATACTAAAAATTACTTTGTCTTTTTTAAAATAAAGAAGTGAGGTTTATGAGAATGGTTTTCAAAATACAATCAAGCGCTTAATGATTGGACTTTGATATCAATAATTGATAAATAGTATATACTCATGCAATATCATGTAATACCCATAGGAGCTGGCGGGTAACGGCTAGTATAATATAACTAATAAAATATTTTCTGTCTAAAACTGGATTTTTGTTTTAAAAAAAAATCTTCAAAGAGGCTATGTTCTAATATCTACCGTGTTTGCGAAAATGGCTTCATATCTACTTATCTCTCGAAAGATAGTTGCAAGAATTTTTCAGAATATTCGAAGCAACACAACTGGGCGGCATTGGTCATTCGGTCACCAAGCGACAACGATCTATGAGTTCCAGATATGAGACGCAGTTCAGGGCTAACACAAATATGCTCATGAGATAAGAATATTTAACACTTCCCATCGATTGACGTTGACTAAAAATGCGATGAGTTAGTGGCATGGCAAATTGCCATTTGCTTAATGAATAAATTTTAAGAATTGCTTGTAAATCATAGTTCCGGAGTGTCAAGCGCGTGAGATGTTAGCGGTATTTTATATGGAGCGTTGCCAAGCAAAGACCACAAGACTGTGAAAAAAACGGCCGCAAGAAAACACTAAAATTTTCATTTTTCATAACAGTTACCGTTTCAAATTTTATTCTCAGATTTTAGCACATTGTGTACTTCTTAAATTCTCGCATTTTTATCCAGAAGTAAATGTTTCATGCGCTCTAATTTCTTTCTTTTTTTTAAGAAAAAAATAGTTTTTTAAAATAGGATCCAGTTAGTGTATCAAAACATTAGTTTTCTTCTAAGAAGTTGTTATAAATGTTGCTTCTAATCCCTATATATCAGTGCTTCTCAAACTTTCAATATTTTCGACCCAATATTCAACCGCAATTTTTATCGCGCCCCCATCCATTTTAATAACAATGTATTGAATTCAAAAAAACTATACTTTGGCACTAAAGCTACGATACGATTTGTTCTTGCTACCAGCATGCATAATCTTCTCGCTCAGCCAACGCGTTAATTGCCCCGAACGTATATATATGTCTTTCCGAGTTACGACCTTTTCTGTGCCTTGCTATCTATAAAATTATTCGGAAGGCTTTGGAATGCAATAAAAGGACCTTGACAGTGTTTGTGAAGGATTTACTTATTTCAGAGGATTTCCTTTAATACCTCCCCATACATCACATACACTCGCCTAAGTGAAAAATGGTGGCATTAGGAGAGAATCGCGTAACTTTTAATCGGCAGTTAAGGAATTAATTATAAACCGTGCAAATTATCAAGGTAAATGTTAATTTCTGCTTAAAATTTTATATATGGCAGTTTTATATATGCCATAATTATTAAATTTGTTGTACACTTAGTATAGTTAAATTAATTATAAAATACATTGTGCAGTACTGATACATTAACAAATGTATTATATATATATATCAGTGCAATTATTAATTTTATTCAATTCCTCTCTCTACTATTAGTTCATTCTCTCCCTATATATATATATATTTATTCATTTATATATATATATATATATATATATATATATATATATATATATATATATATATATATATATATTTATTCATATATATATATATATATATATATATATATCCTACTGTCTATGTGTTTTTCGAATGTGATTGTTGGATGTTATCTCTTGTTTGTAGAGAATAAGACTATATATATATCTTGTTCGAATTTTTAATTGTTAATAAAATACTTTCTATTCATCCATTCAAGTTCAAATATATTTTTTAAAATGTGTAGTGGATGACACTTGATGTTAATACAATTTTTTCAAATATTAATTCATTAATTAAATTAAAAAATGAATAAATAGTAACAAACAAAAATAATAGTCCAATACCATATAGAAAGGAAAATAGCTTTCTTTTTCGTCACTTAATATTGTGATTCTGTCATATGTATATACATATTTGCATTATAATTGTAGCTATTAATAAAAAATAACTAAAATAAAATTTTCTTTGTTAGACTATTTGTTTAATAGTAGGGATTCTAGTAGGGTGATTAGTTGTTTCATAGTTTCTAAGTAGGATTTGACTTAAAAATTTCTTTTCATATAATACTTGTTTTTTATTATGTCAGAACGTATTTTGTTTGTTTACTTTCAGTAAATTAATATTTTTTAAAAATAATCTTTTGTTTTCGATTTTTCAATATGCTCGCCCCCCTCTGGTAGAGTTATCACGACCCTTTAGGGGGGGCGCCCATAGTTTGAGAAACGCTGCTCTAAATGCCGTATCGTACGTACACGTTACGAGCAATTTTTCTTCCTTTTCGTGCAATTTTTACTCAGTTGCCATAGCAACAGCTTTCGAACAATTTTTTGCTAGTGAGCTCAAAAAGTTGTTCCAAATAAAAGTTTCTTAAAATTCCATCCACTGTGGGGTTCTTCGGCGCCCTAAGTCATAAACAAGATGGTGGCTTCGATTTCGTCAAACTCATCAAATATGGCACACAATATTTTAATGGTGTATATTTTAACGGCTTATAATACTTTAAACAAAATGGTGTTCCATTACTGTTTACACCCATCAACAAAAGCGCGAACGAAATAAAAGAAATAACTTTGGATGTTCGTTTGCCGAAGCAGAAAAATCGGCGAGTAATTTTTCAATGTGGACATAGAGTGCGGCTGACGTCAGAGAGCATGTCGTTTTGTATACGGACACCCTTCACCATCAAGTAGGATAAAAAATTGGTCCAAAAAGTTGCACCAAAAATGTACCTGTGATACGGCCTTAACCATCTGTTCCATGAGGGCATATGATCAAGGGGACTGATTCTGTTGGTCTGATTCTGATAACCTGGAGTTCCCCAAGGTAGAAGTCTAACTTGCTTCCTACTGATAATTTTCAGTCAAGAACAAATGATAAGGACTATATCTTAGCAGACAACCCACTTATCATATCTACGCCACGTCAATGAAAGGACTTAGTGCAGGGGTCGGCAACCTATGGCACGAGTACCACATGTAGTACGCGGTACGATTTTCAGTGGCCCTCTGCACTATTCCAAAAATTATCAATTTTTGAGTGGATAGAAATTGACAAATTCGTAACGAACCTAACTTGACAAATATCTTCAGAATTATGGGCAATTACGATATTTCGAAAAAAAGAGCACGATAGCTGCAGCTATTTCGTAAATTATTGAATGTCATAGCTGGAGAGATTTAATTGTTTGAAGAGAGAAAATTACATGTACTCTGTTTTCCGCTTTTGGTTCTACATGTCTAAGTAAAAAACCTTTCCTTATATGAAAAGTATTTCGAGTCCGGAAAGAAATTGTTTAACAACTGAATGCTCAGAATCGTGTCTAATTGAAAGTTACACATGGTTCCATTGATTTTGCGATGGGAAAGAAGAGCGGTGCCAGCACTGGAATCGCATTAATATTTTTATTTATCTTTTTATTTAACTATTATGAAGGGAAATACTTATATTTTATGTTGTCTATTTCTTGTTTTAATATATATGTTTCAAAATACATAATATCTGTACAATTTTAATTTTTTTTTTGTTTTTGTTGTTGAAGAAATAGTTATATTTTATGTTTGCTTTTTTGTGTGTGTGTGTGTTAAGAAATATCTTTAAATGATGTAAAATTAGAGAGTATATAATAAAACTATAAATAAATATATTATTTACCTCTATTATCAGACTCAGTATGCATTATCGTGGGAATTGAATTGTTTCAAAAATGTCCTACAGTATGGCATGCTGAATCCTATTGGTTGATTGGACCAACTCAACAGACCCCTCGTATAGAGGGGAGTAACACTTAAAGAAACACGTAGTCGAAAACGCAAAGGATAATCTCTATGGTAAAAATTAAAAATGCGTTAGTATAAAAAGCTTCGACCCCCTCCCCTCTTGTTTGTGTACACCACTGCCAACTCCTCTACTCGACGGGTCTTCATGGACACCAAGACTCGAACAAACGACTCGACTGTAATAATACTGACGACAAGTGTTATTACTAATTATAGGGGAAAAATTAACTAATTTGAATATAATACTTTCAATAGAAGAACAAAAATTTAAACCAAAATTTTTGTAGACTTGATTTTTCAAACTTCGTCTCAGAATCTAAACAAGCCATCCAACTCTAGCTCACGCTAATAATCAAGGAGAAGGGCACCCGAGGGGGTTAACTTCACAACTTTTACACTAATAATTAAAATTGACTTTAGTTGTTCTTGCACTAATGTAGTTTCAGAAGCTCTTTTGTCGACCATTTAACCCATAGGTTCCCAAACTTTCTTGTCTCATAGACCCCTTGCCATGTTTTTCGGTTTCGGGAAGACCCCTGCTTAGCTAAAATTGAATTTTTGCAAATTCATCGACTTAAATATCTTTTTGACGGCATGTACTACTACTTATTTTAAAAGAAATTTCTATCTGTAGGGAAGCACAGCGTTTATAACTTAAGGAATGTGGCGGTGTGATATCTATATGAACTAGTACCAACATCACGCGAAGACGATCGTTTTGGCGTGATTGGTTACGTACTCGCGTTCGGAACGGAAGGTACCCAGAACGAACCTTCCCTCCTTCATTGGTGACCCTGGCCGTGCAAAGGAACCGCACCCTTCAAGCGCCGCAGTCGTGGCGCCATCCATCCAGTGCAAAGGCAACTAAGCCGTCAAACATTGACGCAAGTAAGCCGTTACTTCTCAAAGTCATCTCACACAAATGACGCAATCAAACCGTCACACAAATGACGCAATTCTCAAGTCGTCTCACACAAATGGCGCAATCAAACCGTCACACAAATGACGCAATTCTCAAAGCCGTCTCGCACGAATGACGCAACCCACCAAGTGACGCAACTGCTTATATGCTCGCCACGAATATGGTATCGTTTGTTCGCCTATTCGCCGAAACACTGGCAGGGGAGTATGTGGTGGTGTGATATCTATATGAACTAGTACCAACATCACGCGAAGATGATCGTTTTAGCGTGATTGGTTACGTATTCGCGTTCGGAACGGAAGGTACCCAGAACGAACCTTCTTCCTACAAGGAACACATGTTAATGAATTAAGTTAAAATTAAATTAATACACATAAAATAACTGAATAACAAACAAATGCTTTTATAATGAAAGGGATGAAGCTGGTGCTTCAATAGGAAGTTTTCAACATTTAATATCATTTAGTCGGGTTTAACCCTAAACCTCCTAAGTAAGTGTCCAGTTTTTATTTATTTATTTTTGATTTTGAGGTAGACTAACTCACACTCTGAAACTCCCTCTCACTAGGAAAAAAATTTAAAAACTTTTTCACACGATATTCACTAATTTGCAGACAAATAATAGGTATGTCTTTTTAAAGCCAATGTTGCTGACATACGTTTCTAAACTTTATTTTAAGATCTTCGTTAGGGCCTATTCTGATCAGATCCTATTTTGTATTATGGCATATTTTTAATACTACTATATGAATTCATTGTCTATTACTATAGAAAAAGCGAACGTAGGTTAAATTGTTTTGACACATTGTCTGTGACAATTCGAGAAAATTCGCGACGGCCAATATTATACTTCTTTAGCTTAATTCTGGAAAGAAATTCTGAAATGGTACTAGTCTTAATAAAATCTATGCTGTCTCTAGTATATATAACTACAAATTAACCTCTCTAAATTTAGTAAATAAATCAGTTAAATTGGTAAAATCTGTTTTCCATTAGATCAAATTTTTTTTAAAGGTTAAAGTCACAATCTGGTTTAATGAAAGCCAATACTATAGACCCCCATTTACATTTCATGGACCCCCAAATTATTTTTTCGCTGACGTGGACCCTTTTCAAGTCTTCATAGATCCCTGGGGGTCAGTATAGACCACTTTGGGAATCACTGATTTAACCTATAAAATTGACATTTCTTATTCTTCTAATATTTTCTCTGATTCTCAACAAATTTTGTTCATTGGAAAACAATTTAATACAGTAGTAAATGTCTTAATCCAATCAAATTTCTAAATGTATACGCAAATACAAATAAATTTTTCAATAGATAATTTTAAAGGAAAAAGAAAGAGAAAATGATGATTTTAGTTAGTAGCAGTGTTGGTAGTTAGTAGCAGGCAGTCGAATTCTCAGGGCCCTGTATCCTAATAATTTTACTACACAACATTTTAGGAATATATTTCATTGCGGAAATAAAATAACAAACTATCAGCAAATTAAAAATATATATATATAACTAAACAATAATTATTCATTAGATCTGTAACAAAAAACTAACTCTTGCAATAAAAAATAGCTAAATATTTGGTTTTCTCAATTTTTTGGGTCCCTAAAAAGCGTGGGACCCAGTGGCGCACACAAGGGGAGGGTCCTGGGGTCCAGACCCTCCCTCAAAGCCCACGATTTTTTTTCCGATTGATTATAATTCTAAGTATATAGTACGTAAAATTTAATTAAATATTTGTTATTAATGATTAATTTTATTAATTAATGCTAATTATTTATTCTATGATTAGTTTTTTACCGTGTTTTGTTCCCGAAAATCGACAAAATTAAAAGGAGCATGATACAAGAATGGTGAACTTTTGACCCTGCCCCCTTCCCTTGAAAAATTCCCGTGTGCGCTACTGGTGGAACCCATAGGCAATCGCCTACTCCGCCAAATGAGTAATCCGGCACTGATTAGTAGGTATTATTGTTTTTTTAATAATACTTTCAGATTTACATACAGAACTCTGAGGAGTCGCAATTGTCTATGAAAAGAGCCACATGCGGCTCTTCCCCACCCCTGCATTTAGTTACCGCGGCCATTTAATTTATCAGAAAAGTATTATTTAACCCAGGGGAGTCGCTACAGCCGTATCAATTATACATTAACCCAAAATGCATTAGTAAAATATTCACGAACTGTTAAAGACCCCCAAGAAATTTCGATACAACGCCCACTCAGGACTAGCTAAGCCAGTGTTTTGACCTAGAGAAACGACCTTGAAAAATGTTTTAAAGTGCCTTGGCTTCAGTAGGGATATCTGCGTTAAAAAAAACAACTCTAACAAAAAAATAAAAAAATTCTAGGGATGTTTTGAGAAACACCTTACCTTTCTAGCCTTTGGCTGTTTATCTGACAATGGCATGAAGGTCAGAGGTTCTGGTCAGCATTCTGGGAAGTATTTTGTCCCCCTTGGTTCTTAACAAAGAGGGTGGAATCACAATATCTGTAAGATCTAGGAATTTTTCTACAGAGGTTGTTACTAAAAATAGCCAAAAGAAAATGAACCTGAGAATTCTTGATGCAATATCAGGCTAATATGTTTTATCGGGGTGTTTCTAGTCTAAAACTTCCTAGAGTTCGTATATACTACTAGTATGTTTGAATTCTAGGGAATTTTTGACGCATGGCAAAACACTTATCGACAAAAGATGAACCAAGATGATGATGATGATCGAACCAAGTGTTTGGTTTTTACCTCAGAGATACTAGGCAGATTTGCCAGAAACTTATGCAGCAAAGTAGCACGAAAAGGTGGAAAAAGTAGCAAAATGTAGCGAATCGATTTTCACTTGCAATTCATACATATAAATTTTTTTTATTCGGCAATTTTGTAAAACTGTTTTAAAAAATACGTTAAAATGCTTTAATTATTTAAAATACATTCAAATTCTTCCTGCTCAATATTCTGATCTGCTGTCTTTTTTTACAAATTTCTGAATTATATTGAAGCATTTGTGGCGATGAAATAAAATCAACGCAGTAAATCCCTTGTACTTCCAAAGTCATTTTGATTTTGTGAATTGAATCCAACAGTTAAAGGCACATTCGATTCCTTAGTTTTGTCTTTGTTGACGTCGCTTTCGAAAATACCCTTTCCACAGTGACATTACTTATGAGTAGACTGTAAAGCTTTAAAGCAAATGTAGCTAAATCTCTTTAAAACGTACTTCCAAATACATCTTTTATATTGAAAATGTGACGGCAAAATAATGCTCCTTCACTTAAATGTTCAGATTTGGAATGAAAAACATCTTTCAACTGTATGTTAAAAATTTGTCTCCACTGATTCTCCAGTACATCCTATTTAGATTGGTATGCCAATTCTAAAGGCAGATCATAAAAAGAAGGATGATTTGAATATTAAAAAAATACGGGGTAAAAGTTATTTATCTTTTTTTAAAGTTACATAATTGAAAAGGATTCGGTTTAAAAGTTGCTCACATGCGAAGTCTTATTTACTTTTGCTTGTCTGTTTATTCGAAATACATATTTAAAATCAATTTCCTACAGCATTCCGTGTCGTTTTGGAGTTTCTTCATGTATTCATTGGCACAAGTAAAGTCACCAATTTTTTTTTCAGTGATTTTTCCCAAATAAGTCATTTTTTCAAACACTTTCCAAAACTTTTATGTGTGGTTGAAAGTTGCAAAATGTAGCGGAGTCAAGTGAAGTGGCGTAAAATTCGCAAAGTAGCAATAGATAAAAAAAAGTACCGGAGACTTTTAAAAAGTAGAAAAATTTGCGAAAAATCTGGCAACACTGATACTAGGTGAAAGTGTTTGTTAGTTTAAAAATCTGTTTTGGCGTTTATTACCTTCTGTCTATGTGGGGGGGAAGGGGAGGAATTTAGGGAATTGAAGCTATTTCAAGTATAACCAATCAGAATCAAGCATTTGCTTTAAAATATGTTAGTTTCGTAGTACGTCCAGATTCCAAAATATTTCAGTACCCCGTTCTCGCCCGTTATCCGGCCGCTTCGCTAAGCATTTCATTTCGTTGCATGATTAAGTACTGTTTTTAAGTTATTGATAACTAAGTTCTTGCAATAAACTCTCGATTGCATTGAAAAACATTCTTATGTAACTCACCTTGAAACGCCCTTGGAGCCGTTGGTGTTTTGGCGTTCGAACAAAGATCAGCCATAGTAGTTTAAACATAATTTTATTACCAATTTAATTAATCAGCCAACACAATTAAAGGGGAGGGAATGCACTAAACATTAAACCAGAAAGAGCAATCGCAAAGGATTAATTCAACTATCATATAAATAAAGGAATTTATCTGATACTGGAACACTCTTGACTCTTACATTTGAATTCTCTTTAAATAACTTGCTCTTTATTAACTATACGACCTCCGGTCGTATTCTTATTCACAATTCAATATCAGCTTTCAATTATCAACCATCGACCATTATCTCGTACTTTAATGCCAACGCTGGAATAGAAGTACTCATTTGCCTAAATCTCGTCTTCACCGAGAAAGGTTTTCAACTGAAAAAGAATAATTTTACCCAAGAGAATTAGTGGAAGACTCGTGGATAGATCCGTTACAACCTCTTGAATAAAAAAAGACAGGATATGAATTTTTAAAATGAAAGTATTATTACATCTTTTACTCGCCCATATTCCTCAGAACAGATCTCCACAAAACCCATTTTCAGTGGATCTCTACACAACAAAGGAAACATGTTTGCCAAATTTGAAGTTTGTAGGTCTAATAGTTCAAAAACAGAACTTTTTTTTAGCTGAAGCACTCCCGTCATCCCTCCTTGGGAGAGATTCTTAGCGGATCTCTACTCAGGAAAGAAAACATGCTTGTCAAGTTTCAAGTCTGTAGGTCTATTAGCTCGAAAACGGATATTTTCATCCATAACACCCCGTTAACCCTCCTTTAAAGTGGATTTCAGTACAGTCATCAGACATGTGAAATAAAATAAAAGATTTAAGTTGGCAAGAATGTATGTTTACATTCTGCTTCTTCTTCAATGGTTCAACAGCTTTGGGTGAGCATTGGCCTTCCCTAAAAGTCTTCTCCAGGCATGTCTAGTGGCCGTGGTAGCCGAGTGGTATAGGTATCGGACCGTGGCTTGCCTCTTGTCACGAGTTCGAGCCCAGTACCACTAAAGACCCGCCGTGTAGGGCAGCGATGCTCGTTAAATCTGTCGAGAGCTGAAACGTCCTCCCGTTGGTGTGGTAGTTAGGAGAGGGGGTGCCAGCTCAGGTGTCGTCCACGTCACTTGACCATGGTTCAAAATTACGTGGTCCGTCGCCAAAAGCCCTCGTGTAGCTAAACAGTGCGACGTTAATAATCAATCAATCAATCAATTGGGCATGTCTACTTTTGCCAACTGTTTTCCAGTTTTTAACCTTTAAAATATTAAGATCTTTTTCGATACAATCAATCCATATCAGCGGGAGTATGCTTTTTTTTTATTACTTAAGTATACTTTTTTATTTAATACATCAAATTATTTTCCCCTTTAATTTAAAAGCAAATATTTTTTTATTTAAAAAAACAATTACTTAGCTTCTAAGAAATTTAAGTACAGCAAAAATATGAAAGCGTTAAAAAAAAAATAGTGTTTTAATTTATTAGAGTAGGCACTTACCTGGTGGACAAAGAGAAAAATGCGCAAGCCGTCATTCCCCAGCTCTTAGCAACAACTAAAAGCTGAATTATAAATAATTTCAAAGAATTTCCGCATGAAATAAACAGAATTTATTATAGTAAAATGTATAACTTTTTAACCATGTTTTTCTTCAAAGTTACATTTTCAACATTAATTTTTATTCCTGTTAATTCGATTTGCAAATTAATTCTTATAATTCATTCAACAATTGGATTTAGTTAAAAACGACCAAAAATTTATGTTTGGATATTCATGTAGCATTTTTTTTTTCGATAATCATGGTTTTTCTCACTTATTTTTTTTTAACAATACACAGTCAATCAAAAAACATCGAAATACCAAGGGAAATTTAAAAGAATGATATTTCTTTTCACTTATTTTTCTCAATTTGAATTAAAATAACGATTTTTTTTAGGAGTTTAAGGGGACGGTGGATCACTAAAACTAATTTCTTAAATTGTTATCTTAATTAGCTGAAAATGGAATCAATATAGTAAATTATTATTATATTTCTTAATTTAAATATATATTTTTTAAAAAAAAACTATTATAAACCGATTTTTTTAAAAAAAATTAAATTTTTGAAATTGTTTTTAAAAATGTTCCTTGCTCATTAGTTTTTAAGATAAGTGCATAATTTTTGTTTTAAACGTAGATGAACTACAACAAAATATATCTATGCATGGATTTTAAATTCAGAATAAAATTTGATGAAGAGAAGGTAAATTTTCTTTATTATATGAAATATTTCACCAATTATCACACATTCAAGGTATTCAAAACAACACAAAATATGATCAGTTAAATTCTTTAAAAAACTAATGCACAAATTTGTGAATTATATCATCTTTCATAACTTGCGAAAATTTCAGAGATATGACATAATTTGAAACGCAAGGAGCATTTTAAGTAACAATGAAAAGGAAAAATTTACAAACTAAGAAATGTGCTTTTTAAACATTTATTTGATTAAAATAAAAAATAATAATAATTCAGTAATTATAAATTAAAAAGATAAAATTCCTTTGACAGAATTATTGTATGAATTATAAGGAATATTATTAGTATAAAAAATCAAATCGCAATTTTGACCAAAATTTTATATTTTGAAGGTCCATCATCCCTTAAGCAGCAAAAATTTTTATGACAACTAATACATGTTGTTACCGTATGAGTCTAACCCGCACTTTTTCCCTCCAATATTAATGTTACTCAAAATTGGGTACGGCTTAGAATCGAAGGGGAAAAAATTCGTTAAATGAGGCAATTACAAGAAGATTCGCGCGTGTACATATTTAAACATTAGAAAACCAGTAACATAATTATTAGTGCTCATTTTAAATTTATTTTAATTTCGTAAAATTGGATATCAATAAACCAGTATATACACTATTTTTTCATTTTTCACAAAAATTTGTTGAAAACTTTGGGGCTTGGCTTAGAATCGAGGTGGCTTAGATCAGTGATACGCAACCCCCGGTCCGCGGACCGGTACTGGTCCGTGGATCAAATGGTGCCGGGCCGCATAAAGAACATTAAACTTTTGCCATTTTATTTAAAGTGGTGCATTTCTCTCGGATTTCGGCAACTTTCCACGGAAATCACTTTTATATTTCACGTTAAATCGCTTTTATTCATTTTTGGTGTAACTGTATTTTATTCTGAAGGCTTATTTATAAATGTAACTAAATTAAAATTGTTAAATCAAAACAATCTAAAATATAAACAATCAACGTGTCCCACCCTCAGCGGGCCGCGGTAAAATTATCAAAAGCTGACAGGTCCGCTGCGATGAAAAGGTTGCGGGACACTGGCTTAGATAATAAATACATTTAAAAATAAAAACAAACACAGTTTCTAGAAATCGTAGAATCGAGGGTTAGTCCATTTTTCAAGTAACTTTTTTATCGGTAATTTTCTCTTCAATTTTCTCCTAAATGGAGATATTTTGACCTTTCTATCTGTGTCGACATATCTCGAAACTTATTTTTTAAAAACCTTACAACGTTATAGACAGCCAACCTTGCCAAGATATAGACACATTACAAAATAATTTTTTACTCTGTAAATTCAGACTTTAAATATTACTTCTATTTGAAATTATATACAATTCAGAAACTAATTCATTAAATACAATATTTCGGCAAAAAATTAACTTAGAATAACCTTTTTTCAAAATGTTCTCCTTTTGTCAAAAATGCTTCTATTATAATAATATTTTGCCTGTATATATTTCAGACCTCTGTACAGAAGCTCAATTATGATTTTTGAAAAATTCACATTATTTTCAGAGTTACAACCCATTGAAATAATTATCGGCGTTTTTTTTCTTAAAATTTCTTCCCTCTGTTGTCGTAAAACATGGATAAACCCACTTCTAAGTTATATATTTCAAAATTCTAGTTGAGCCTCTGTACAGAGGTCTGAGCTATATACAGGCAAAATTTATTATAATAGAAGAATTTTTCACAAAAGGAGAATATTTTAAAAGTGGCTCATTCTATGTTCATTTTTTGTCAAAATAGTGTACTTAAATAATTTTTTATTGTAGTACTATTCTTAAAGCAATTTTATATACATTTTGTAATCTAAGTGACACTAAATATCATAAATATTATCCATTTATACGCTTTTGCAAAATCACGGTTCCGAACGTAATCGGATACCTTAAAAAAAAATATATTTTTTTTTGCTACAAAAAATTTGATATATTTTCCTAAATATTATTGGATCTGAATTTGGTATTTCGCTTAACGTATATTATTTCCTTTTTTTGTAATCTGTATGTTTAATGTCAACTTTCTCTTATACTGAAACTTGATGGGTTCGAGGGAGAAGTATATGTTAAATCATGAAACTTGATATATTTATATACACATCTTTCACTAGTAACTTTCTCCCCATCCATGAGTGGGATCACAACAGACAATCCTTTCACCCATAAGATGTCCGGTGTCTGCTATCCAAAAGGGGACAGGGGTAATAAGAATTTTTGGTAGATAGAGAGCCACATGTTGTTCTTTTTTTAGTTTTGAGTGTATTTTTTATTATAGGTTAAAATAAATGCTAGTAAACCCCACCATCAGTAGATTCTTTTTCAAAGAAATTGATCTGCTGAAATGGGAATATTTCTTCTCTTACATTTTATTCGTTTGAAATAATAACAGTTGATTATGTCCTTAATTTTGAACTTTTTTTTAAGATTATATATATATATATATAAAATGAGCCAGCCCTGGTCTCATTAAATTGATTCTAAAAAATAATAAAATTAAATGTGCTTGCACCTATAGATATGAAATCAGCACAATGAATAAATTATTAAAACTATCACACTTTGTTTTATTTAACTTATATTTGTTGATTGGCATCTCCTCCCTTCCACAATATGGCCCTCGAGCGAAAAAAAAAATTGCCAACCTTGTCATAGAAGTATTTTTCATAAAAAGATTCTTTTCATTTCTTTCTTCATTTTTTGTTAAAAAATTGCATCTAAATAACGTTTTCTCATATAATATTTTTAAAACAATTTTTTATATATCTATCTATATATATATATATATATAGTTCCAGTAGCTCACACAGGAATTTTTCAAAGGGTCCAGGGTCGAAAGTCCACCATTCTTGTATCATGCTCCTTTTGATTTTGTCGATTTTCGGGAACAAAAAACAGTAAGAAACTAATTATTGAGCAAATAATTCGCCTTAATTAATAAAATTAATCATTAATAACAAATATTTAACTAAACTTTACGTACTATATACTTAGAATTATATAATCAATCCAAAAAAAAATCAAGGGCTTTGGGGGAGGTCCACACCCCTAGGACACCCCCCTTGTGTGCGCCACTGTATAGTTCAACTCACGCTAAATCTAAAAAGTATTATTTAAGAAAAATATTGAGTTTCAGGTAACTCTTTAGGTTTCTGAGACACTAACAAATCCTATCCAATAGTCCTAATTTGTCTCTATTAAAACCCCAACACCATCAATTACACGAAACCTTCTTAAAAAAGACCTTAAACCTCGAAAATCCAATTTAGGAAACATTGCCACTCTCGGCCGTAACCTCACATCGTGGTCCTCGGCTCTCCAAAGCTATCCATCTTTCTCAAGTCCAGCCACATCAGGAAGCGCGCGTGACGTCCCACAGTCAAGGTCTCGGCACAGACCCACTTTCGTTTTCAACCATGTGACGTCGCCCTTTTTGGAGAAGATAAGAAAATCGACGAGACACAGCCGGACCGGAAAACAAGCAACGAAAATACACATTTTTTTGGTGGTGTTGTTTATTTTCGCATTTATATGTGACGTGTGGAGAGTGAAATTAATTGGGAAAAGGTTGAACCCACACTCCTTGACTGGGGAGAGTTTATTAGGTCAAACGAGCCCTATGATTCATCGCTGAGGCAGGGTGAGTTTTCGATCTTTATAAGTCTATGGACGAGTGCGGTCGGTGCATATTTCAGATTCCAGGGTTGAAAGTTTTACGATGGGAGAGAGATGCAGTGGGGAGATTTTTCGTTTTGAATTGGAACTGGATCTTGTCTGTCTCCGTCTGGCTTATCGTTGACATCGCTGATGCAGAGGGGATTTTGTTACCATTCTTGGTGAAAATTTTTTTAATTTTTGTTACAAAGTGATTTACGAATTATCAAGAGGCTATCTACATCCATCCTGTCCCCAAGGTTTATTAACGTCGTACTATAAAGCAATGCTCCCCAACTTCTTTTAAGGGATGCGGTAGCCCAGTGGTCAAGGTATCGGATCATGGCAGGCATGTCATGAGTTCCCGCCATTTAGGGCAGCGATACACGTTAAATCTGTCAGGAGCTGAAACGTCCTCCCTTTGGTGGTGGGGTTTGGGAAGGGAGGGTGCCAGCTCAGGGTGTCGTCCGTCCTTGACCATGGTTCAAAATTACGTGGTCCGTCGCCAAAGCCCTCGTGTAGCTGAACGGGTGCGACTTTATATTCACAAACTCCCAAACCTTTATATCACCGCGGACCGGTCAACATTTGATAATTTTACCGCGGCCCACTGAGGAAGGGGGGTGAGGAGCACGTTGGTTGTTTATATTTTGGATTGTTTTGATTTTTAATAATTTTAATTTTATATATTGCATTCAAACATGCCTTCAAAATAAAATACAGTTACACCAATAAATGAATATTAAAGGACTTATCATGGAATATAAAGTGATTTCTATGGAAAGTCACAAAAATCTGAGAGAAGTACACCACAGTAAATAAAATAGAAAAAATTTAATGTACCTTAGGCAGCCCGGTACCGTTTGATCCACGGATCGGGGATTGGAGACCACTGCTATAAAGCAACAAAAGGGCTATTGGCGACGGACCTCGTAAGTCTGAACCTCGGTTAAGGGACAATTTCGACACCTGATCCGACCCCCCTCCCTTCCATATTACCACACAGTGTCAAAGGAGAGCTTCGAACTTCCACAGATTTACTCCGATTTAATCCATTCAAGAGTTGGGTTACGAGGAGTAAAAAATACTGTCGGACCGCTATATAACGAATTTTCCACACAGCGAACTTTTTTTCGGAATTTAGCGACTTCGTTATATAGAGGTCTATATAACGAATACCTCTATATAACGAAGTCGCTAAGTTCCGAAAAAAAGTTCGCTGTGTGGAAAATTCGTTATATAGAGGTTCATCTTTCAATTTTCTTTATAAACAACATAAAAAAAATTTTAAACTCGTAAACATTATATATTAAAAAGAAGTAATTACTCACAACCTTTTGTAAATTAATATATACAGTCGGACCTCTATATAACGAAGTCGCTAAGTTCCGAAAAAAAGTTCGCTGTGTGGAAAATTCGTTATATAGAGGTTCATCTTTCAATTTTCTTTATAAACAACATAAAACAAATTTTAAACACGTAAACATTATATATTAAAAAGAAGTAATTACTCACACCTTTTTGTAAATTAATATATACAGTCGGACCTCTATATAACGAAGTCGCTAAGTTCCGAAAAAAAGTTCGCTGTGTGGAAAATTCGTTATATAGAGGTTAATCTTTCAATTTTCTTTATATAAACAACATAAAACAAATTTTAAACTCGTAAACATTATACATTAAAAAGAAGTAATTACTCACACCTTTTTGTAAATTAATATATACAGTCGGACCTCTATATAACGAAGTCGCTAAGTTCCGAAAAAAAGTTCGCTGTGTGGAAAATTCGTTATATAGAGGTTAATCTTTCAATTTTCTTTATATAAACAACATAAAACAAATTTTAAACTCGTAAACATTATACATTAAAAAGAAGTAATTACTCACACCTTTTTGTAGATTAATATATACAGTCGGACCTCTATATAACGAAGTCGCTAAATTCCGAAAAAGTTGCTGTGGAAAATTCGTTATATAGAGGTTAATCTTTCAAATTTTTCTTTATATAAACAACATAAAACAAATTTTAAACTCGTAAACATTATACATTAAAAAGAAGTAATTACTCACACCTTTTTGTAAATTAATATATACAGTCGGACCTCTATATAACGAAGTCGCTAAATTCCGAAAAAAAGTTCGCTGTGTGGAAAATTCGTTATATAGAGGTTAATCTTTCAATTTTCTTTATAAACAACATAAAACAAATTTTAAACTCGTAAACATTATACATTAAAAAGGAAATTTCTCACCCGTAAATTTATATACAGTCGGACCCCTATATAACGAAATCGCTATGTTCGAAAAAAATTCGCTTTTGGAAAATTCGTTATATAGAGGGGTTTATCTTTCAATTTTCTTTTTAAACAACATAAAAAAAATTTTTTAAAATCTAAGCATTTATATTAAAAAATAATTTCTCCATTTTTTAATAATATACAGTCGGACCTCTATATAACGAAGTCGCTAAATTCAGAAAAAGTTTTTGTGGGGAAAAATTGTTATATAGGGTTTCATCTTTCAATTTTTTTTTAAAACAACAAAAAAGAAAATTTTAAACACTAAAATTTATATCAAAAAGAAGAAATTCCCCCCTTTTGAAAATTTATATACAGTCGGCCCTTATATAACGAAGTCGCTAAGTTCAAAAAAAAAGGCTTGGGAAAATTCGTTATATAGGGGCATTTTTTAAATTTTTTCTTTATAAACAACATAAAAAAAATTTTTAAACACGTAAACATTATATATTAAAAAGAAGTAATTACTCACCCCTTTTTTAAAAATTAAATATACAGTGGCCCTCTATATAACGAAGTCGCTAAGTTCGAAAAAAGTTCCTTTTGGAAAATTCGTTATATAGAGGTTCATCTTTAAATTTTTCTTTATAAACAACAAAAAAAGAAAATTTTAAAACACGTAAAATTATATATCAAAAAAGTAATTACTCACACCTTTTGTAAATTAATATATACAGTCGGCCCTTATAAACAAGATTTAAAAAAAAATTTCCTGTGTGGAAAATTCGTTATATAGGGTTCATCTTTCAATTTTTTTTATAAACAACATAAAAAAAAATTTTTAAACACGTAAACATTATTAAAAAAGAAGTAATTATCCCCCTTTTTGTAAATTAATATATACAGTCGGACCTCTATATCAAGCCCTATTTTCCCGAAAAAAGTTCGTTGTGGAAAATTCGTTATATAGAGGTTCATCTTTCAATTTTTTTTTATAAACAACATAAAACAAATTTAAACTCGTAAACATTATATTTTAAAAAAAGAAGAAATTACCACCCCTTTTTTGTTTTAAATTTTCAGTCGGACCTCTATATAACGAAGTCGCAAATTAAAAAAAAGTTGTTGTGGTTCGTTAAAAGAGGTTCATTTTCAATTTTTTTTATAAACAAATAAAACAAATTTTAAACACGTAAAATTATATATTAAAAAGTAATTACTCACCCCTTTTTTGAAAATTTATATACAGTCGGACTTATTAAAAATGCTAAGTTTCGAAAAAATTTCCCTTGTAAAATTGATAAGGGTTCATTTTTAAATTTTTTTATAAACAAATAAAAAAAATTTTTTAAACACGTAAACATTATATATTAAAAAGTAATTACTCAACGAAAATTAAATATACAGTCGGACCACTTATAACGAAGTCGCTGTTCAAAAAAGTTCGTGTGTAAAAAATTCGTTACATAGAGGTTCATCTTTCAATTTTCTTTATAAACAACATAAAACAAATTTTAAACACGTAAACATTATATATTAAAAAAGTAATTACTCACACCTTTTGAAAATTAATAAAACAGTCGGACTCTATATAACGAAGTCGCTGGGCAAAAAAAATTTCCCTTGGAAAATTCGATAAAGGTTCATCTTTAAATTTTTTCTTTATAAACAACATAAAAAAAATTTTTAAAACCCGTAAACATTTATTTTAAAAAAAAGTAATTACTCACACCTTTTTAAAATATAAGTGGACCCTATATAACGAAGTCGCTAATTTCAAAAAAAGTTGCTGTGTGGAAAATTCGTTATATAGGGTTCATTTTTTCAATTTTTTTATAAACAACATAAAAGAAAATTTTAAACACGTAAACATTATATATTAAAAGAAGTAATTATCACCTTTTGAAAATTAATATAAAAGTCGGACCTCTATATAACGAAGTCGCTAAGTTCCGAAAAAAAGTTCGCTGTGTGGAAAATTCGTTATATAGAGGTTCATCTTTCAATTTTCTTTATAAACAACATAAAAGAAAATTTTAAACACGTAAAATTTTTTAATCAAAAAAAGTAATTACTCACACCTTTTTGTAAATTAATTTTAAATCGGACCTCTATATAACGAAGTCGCTGTTCAAAAAAAAGTTCCCTTTTGTGTGGAAAATTCGTTATATAGAGGTTCATCTTTAAACTTTATAAAAAACAAAAGAAAATTTTAAACACGTAAACTTATATATTAAAAAGAATTACCACCCCTTTTTTGTAAATTATATATACGGGACCTCTATATAACATCCTAAGTTCAAAAAAAAGTTGCGGGGGAAAAATTTCTTTATAGGGGGTTCATCTTTCAATTTTCTTTATAAACAAAAAAAAGAAAATTTTAAACACGTAAAATTATATTTTAAAAAGTAATTACTACACCTTTTTGAAATTTAAATATATACAGTCGGACCTCTATATAACAAGCGCTAAGTTCAAAAAAGTTCGCTGTGGGGAAAATTGTTATATAGGGTTATTTTTCAATTTTCTTTATAAGACATAGAAAAAGTTTTAAAATTCATAAACACTATGTATTAAAAAGAAATTTATCCCCCCAAAGTAAATAAATTTATATTTATTTTATATATCTTGCCTGTCAAGAAAAAAAGAAAAAATGCAAGAAAAGTTTCTTAAGGCCTTAATCCACTTTCTGAAGAATTAAAATTTTTTCGATGCCGCTTTTACGTTTGTTTTTGAGCTGCGAAAAACAAGTACCAGTACGGCTGATCAACAATACAAATAAAAGGGAACTAGTTCAAAGACAGAGACTCCCCTGAGGGGGGAAAAGGGGGCCAAATGTTTTCAGTGAACGGAAAAAAGGGGGAAATTTAAAGGGTTTAAATTTTTTGGGGTAAAATCCCCAATTTTTTGCCTCGGGGAGTTAGAACCTAAAACCAGTTAAAGATTTATGACTACTATAAAATGTTTTTAAAAGAGAATATATATAACTTGTTTCAGGAATAATTTTAAAAAAAAAAAAAAAAAAACTGAATCACAAGAAAAATTTCGTTATATAGAAAAATTTACTTCGCTATTGGGAGGTTATTTTACGGAAAAATGGGTTCTTGGTTTCCCAGGAAAAATTTCCCTATATAAAAAAATTTCCCAATATACGTAATGCGGAGGTTCGACTGTATTTATTTTATGTATCCATAGTGCGACAAGGGCGTCCTGGGATTCCCATAGCCCTTGATTTTTCGATGATTAAATCTAAGTATATAGTACGTAAAATTTATGTATTAAAATGTTATTAATGATTAATTTGATTAATTAATGCTAATATTTTCAATAATAGTTTTACGGTTTTGTTCAAAATCGACAAAATCAAAAGAAGCATGATACAAGAAATCGTGAACTTTCGACCCCAGAACCCCCTTGAAAAATTCCTGTTCACTACTGCGGAGTCCTACTGTCAAAAAGTAAAAGGAAGAAAGAAAAGTTTCTTTTGACACCTTTATCCACTTCCTGAAGAATTAAATTTTTTTTTCTTTGATGCTCAAGCCCTTATATTTTGAAGTTTTCGAGCCACAAGAAACGAAATTATCAGTTCCATTTATCAACACTACAAATGAATACTATTCAAGGACACGGGGACAAAAGACATCCTCTGAGGGTGAAGGGGTTATTGAAGATGTTTCTAGTGAACTGGACACTGGGGGTTAATGGTTGTACTTCTTGGATGAAAAGCTCAGAATTCTACTGCTTTTGGGGAGTTAGGTACCTAACAAAACCAGTTCAAGATTTATAACACCATAAAATGTGTTAAAAGAGAGAATAACTTAAAATTTCCTGAAATACTTCAAAAATAGCGAGAAAAAAAAATTGAATCACAAGATAAAAAGTTCGTTACATAGAAAATGCACTTCGCTATTGGGATTTTATGAAGAAAATCGTAAAATGTTCTTGGTTCCAGGAAAAAGTTCGCTATATAGAAAAATTCGCAATATAGAGATTCGTAATAGGGAGGTTAGACTGTACTCCCTTTTTAGAATTTCAAGTCCTGAGCTTTTTAAGTAAAGATACGAAGACTATACGAAGGTTTTTTCAATATAATCGAAAGCTTAATGTTTTTGACTTAAGGTATCCGACTACGTTCGGAACCGTGATTTTAAAAAAGCGCATAAATGGATAATTTTCATGATATTTAGTGTCACTTAGATTAGACTATATGTATAAAATTGTTTTAAGGACATTTTGACAAAAAAAAAAAACTATTTAAATACAATATTTCGGCAAAAAATTAACTTAGAATAATCTTTTTTCAAAATGTTCTCCTTTTGTGAAAAATGCTTCTATGATAATAATATTTTATCTGTATATAGCTCAGACCTCTTTACAGAGGCTCAACTATGGTTTTTGAAAAATTCACATTATTTTCAGAGTTACAACCGATTGAAATATATATATATAATTATCGGCGTTTTTTTTCTTAAAATTGCCCCCTTCTGTCGTCGTAAAACATGGATAAACCCACTTCTAAGTTATATATTTCAAAAATTCTAGTTGAGCCTCTGTAGAGTGATCTGAGCTATATGCAGGCAAAGTATTATCATAATAGAAGCATTTTTCACAAAAGGAGAACATTTTGAAAAAAAATTATTCTTTCATTTTTTGCCAAAATATTGTATTGAAATAATTTTTTTTTTGTCGAAATGTCCTTAAAATAATTGTAACATGTATTCTAATCTAAGTGACACTCAATATCATGAAAATTATTCATTTATGCGCTTTTACAAAATCACGGTTCCGAACGTATTCGGATACCTTAAAATATCCATAACTTATAAGCAGTATATAATTCATACAACACCATAAAATACCCAGTGAAGTAGCCTAGTCATTGATAAAAACATGAACAGACGACCAATCAACGACCAATCTCCCAATCTCTCCCAATATTACCCGTAGAGCAACCGAACACGAGCATTTGTCACCCTTTGCAGATTATTTTATTTTAAATTTCAGCTAGCCGCCCATCCGGTACGGTAGTTAGTGATGCTGACTGCTGTGCCTTAGACCCAAGGTTCGAATCCCAGAGAAGACATGGGTGTTTGTAAATATATAGTGTCTTCACGGCATGGGAGCACTCTAAATATTCGTCGAGCCGCAAATCCTCTCGTGAGGTTGGTGGAAGGAGAAGAAAGGTGGGAAGCCCGGACCAACCTCAAGGTGTTCTCCCTCAATATTGGTGTGGAACCAGTAGAGCACAGGAATTTTTCAAGGGAGGGATCCAGTGTCGAAAGTCCACTATTCTCGTATCATGCTCCAACATATTCTTTTAATTTTGTCGATTTTCAGGACAAAAAACAGTATAAAAATAATTATTGAATGAATAATTAGCATTAATTAATAAAATTAATTATTAATAGCAAATACTTAATTAAATTTTACGTACTCTATACATAGAATTATAATCGATCGAAAAAAAAATCAAGGGCTTTGGGGACGGAGATCCAGACCCGAGGACTTCCTTTCTTGTATGTGCCACTGCGTGGTACCGAGCCAAATCGTATTGTCACCTGCATGGTGCTCAAGCTAGGGCTAACGACCGGCATACAAATACACCCTTGTCACAATGAATTTCTTGAGCCTTGATATGATGTTATTGTCGATCAGGTGGCATAAGTAACAACAATACAACAGGTTTTAGTATTTGTAAACTAAATTTAAAAATATCATGTAATGCGATATAAAAATATTTATGCAAAACATAAGATGCTCTACCTTTGAATAACTCCGAGCGCGGAAAACATAATTCCTGCTTTAAAAAATGGTCTAAAATTCGAATTAATTGTAGATAATAAGCAAAATGAAAATTTCTTTTTATAAATCAATTTCAATCCCAAAAGTATTTTAACATAACATTAACCTGAAAAAAATTACTCTATTAAGATTTAAATAAGAAATTAAATGAATTTAGTTCCTGTTTAAAAGTCTTCTTTTAAATTAAATTCCTTTTTATTTCTAAAAGCAGTGTATTTTCAGCTTTCATCAAACAGTGTTTTTGGAAATTCTATTTCTAAACTACCTCTTGATGTGTTTCTTTGTTTAGAATAGTAAAGAACTGGAAATCGTTACGATTTTCAAGAGTACCCACACACACACCACTAAAAAAAGAATACATTTCTTGAAATTCGGGTGAAAGACCTGAGAATGTACCGCACACACACAAGAATTTTTGGAACTTGTTATTTATAAATATTATGAAATCCTTTTTTCAAATAAAGAAGAAAAAAACTTCAATTTGATTATCCAGCGCGTCTACACACACAGTAAACTTTAGTATTTTCTCAGCAACTATCTTTTTCACAGAAAAACTTACTGCAATAAAGACTTTTCTTAAGCAAACTTGTCAAAAACAGATCCGAAAAACAACATATGGTGATGCTAAAATCTATACTTGCTTCTCCTGAGTTAAAATTCGAATTCATTAAATTTTAAGTCTTTGAACTGCTCAAAACAATTTTTTTACTGTCTGTATCAACCAGATGTGTTTTATCTGTGTGTAGTATGATTTTTATATTTCTACATAGATATGACAATATATGATCAAAAGTAATGTATATAAAGTGTGGATTATTTTTTTCTCATTTTCGTCCATGCTATATGACAGTATTTTTATAATTCCAGTTACAATGCTAAGTTGGGCGAGATAAGAAATGAAAATGTACATTTAATATAAATTTAGGAAACTAATATTGGAAAATATTCATTTCTTTTCAGAGGAAATGTTTTTAACCTCCTATAAGGCAACGCGCAAGCTACTGGCGACGGACCTCGTAACACTGATCCAGATCAAGTGACGATGACAACACCTGAGCTTTCACACCACGCCAACGGGAGACCCTCGACAGATTTAACGTACACCTTCCTTCCTTCCTCAGTGACTCGACAGCCCAGGGTGGGCCTTGGCCTTCTCAAGAAGCCTTTTCCAGATCAGCCTTCTTCCTACTAGTGTTCTCCAATTCTTAGTTCTCAAAACTAGAAGATCCTTTTCTAGACCATCAATCCATCTAAGATTTGGCCTGCCCTTTCTTCGCGTGCTAATTGGTTGGGCATTGAAGACTTTTTTAGTGGTGCGGTCTTAGTTCATTCTGACAACGTGACCTGCTAATTTAATTCGTTGTATTTTGATGAAGTTAACAATGTCAGATTCTTTATATGATTGATAGAGCTCGAAATTTGATCTTCTTCGCCATATGTCATTTTCCTGAATTCCACCTTAAAATAAATCTTAAAATCCTCCTTTCGTAGATACTTATCATGATCTCATCTGTTCGAGACATGGACCAAGTTTCACATGCATAAGTTAATACTGATCGTAAAAGACTTCGTATTCTATTAAGACAACTATTAGCAATAGTAATTCTCTTTTGGATTTCAGTAGTACAATCGCTTCTATTGTTATTTAACGTACATCAGCCCCTCTGTTTTCAGTGGCGTGAGTGAGTGAATATTAAAATCGCGCACTGTTCAGCTACACGAGGGCTTTTGGCGACGAATCTCGTAATTTTGAACCATGGTCAAGTGACGAGGACGATGTCTGAACTGGCACTCATCTCCTAACTACCACACCACACCAACGGAGGACTGTTTTTAGTGGACTAGGGCTCGAACTCACACACATGACACGCCGACCACAAGTACGTTTCCATAATCACGGCCATATTTCTTTTTAGAGGTTCAAAAGTTTTTATTCCAGAAATTGTACAATGCATTGAAAAGTATGGAAGTTTTTTTAAACAGCACATTTTTCCCCTCTAAAAGAAAAACTCTCTATATTCAATGAAACGCTTAGTGCACTCTTTTATGCTTCTCATTAAATTGCTTAATTCGTAAATTTTGGAAAAGCCATTCGGGAAAAAAAAACAGGAAGCAGATTCATCCATCACTTCCTAATTTTCAAAGAACGCGAACTCTTGAAAGGAACTACTTCCTCTTTTCAATATAAAAAGAGGAAGAAAGTCGATAAATTCTTTGTTCGAACTCTTAGCCAAATGAATTCCTGAGTAAAAACTGTCTACTTTGATTATCAAAACTTTTCAAATACACTTCCTCGGAAGAAAGCTATTTCCAGAAAAACTGAAAATGTTTCTTTAGTAACTTAAAAGTACGTCTTTTTTATCGATTCTTTCAAGTCGGAAGAACTAATTATTTGTTTCATTTCGTCTAAACGCGAATTTATGAAAAAAAGTGCAATCGAGAGAATACTTGTAGCAAGCATCCTGTAATTTACTTTCTAACCAAGATTTTAAAAGTCTCTCCGTAGATTAGCGGTCAATCCGTAGATTAGAGGTCTCGTTATCTAGACCTGTTCAAGTGAGTGAATGAGTGAGTTATTAAATTTTACGTACTATATACTTAGAATTATAATTAATCTGAAAAAAAATCAAGGGCTTTGGGGGGTCCCAAATTTTAAATTATAAGGTTCGTTGCCAATATGTATTTACCCACAATCCAATCTAACGTTAATTATTCTTGTTTGCTTGATTTTTTTCATTAAGGTCGCATTTCGAAGCTACAGGAGGACTATTGGCTACATACACGGTCAAATGACGAGGACAGCACCTGAACTGGCATTTCACGCCAACGCGGGCTACTGTCATGGGAGGAGCTATATTTTTCACAATTCCTACTATTAGTTCACACTCTCCCTACATATATTTGTTCAAATTTTCAGGCGTTAATAAAATACTTTCTATTCATTCCCTCAAGTTCAAATACATTTTTTAAAACTTGTAATGGATGACATTTGATGTTAATACAGCTTTTTCAAATATTAATTCATTAATTAAATTGAATTAATGAATAAATAATTACAAACAAAAATAATAGTCCAACACCATATATAAAAAGGAAAATAGCTCGTTGTGTCCCTATATGCATTGGGTAGCCGTTGAACTTCTAATCCAAAAGTCGTCGGTTCGAATCCTACCTGGGATGGCCAAGTTTCTGAGAATGTGGTTTTCTTTTTACTATACTATTTTATTGGAATAATTAAATTTAGTTTATGAATAAATTGTAACACACACACAAATAATAATCCAACACCATACATAGAAAAGAAAATTACAAGGAAAATCGTTTTCTATATTGCCACTTAATATTGTTATTCTGTCATATGGATATATATATATTCATATTAATTGTAATTATTTAATAAAAAGCAACTAAAATAAAAAAATCTTTGTTGATCTACGTAGGAATTTATTTTTTTTTTCATTCCTTGTTTAAAAAACGTAAATGTAAGCACCGAGACGTAATCGTTATGCAAAATATTAAAATTCTGTTGGTCTATGGAGGGATTTAAACCCTTAAACCAGTGGCGTAACGGAGAATATTAGCCCCTCTCTCTCGTCAAAGTCAGGTTTTGGGCCTGAGCAAGATCTTACAAGGGATAGCCAAACCGTAACTTTGGACTACCAGGAGTCCTGGGCCCTCTCTACGATGCGGGGGTGTACGTTACGCTACTGCCCCAAACCCTACCCTAGTGCCAATGGCGTAACGGAGAATATTAGGGCTCCCTGCAAAGTCAGGTTTTAGGTTCCAAGCCGGATCTTACACACTTGGGGTTAGTCAAGCTTTGGGCCCCCTAGAATCCTGGGGCCTCCACGATGCAGGGGGTGTACGTTACGCCACTGAGCCAACGTGAGGACTTTCAGCAGGTTAGATTTTTCCTGCGTTAACCCTCTCCACGGAAGGTCATTTCGGAAAAGATGACTCGTTTAAAAGGAACGAATTATCAATGCATTTTAAGAAGATGTACTTCGTCAGAAATAGAAAATTATTTCTGACGCAGATGTTTTATGATGACTAAAGCTCTTGTATTTGCTTTGTAAAGGTAACGTTAGGGCAATAATAGTAGTAATAAAACTATGATGTGTTTCTGGATCAATCGTAAATATTATTTGAAGAATGACTCACAACCGTCTCTGTACAGAGAAAGATGGAAAATCTATCATTTTTAAACATAAAAATGAAATTGTATAAAATCAGCGAAGGGCAAATATAATGATGCACAGTAATGTATGTCCGTACAACAAAATTAATCCATTCTGATTTATTTTAAGACGCAAATTAGTTTCTGAATAAAAACATCACACTTTCAAAAAATGATAATATCAGATTTTAACTAGGTTTTTTCTTTTTTTTTTAAAGGGATGAAGTAAGAAGATGAAGTAAGAAGTCTTTGTACCTCAGAAAGGATTTCAGAAAACAACAAAAAGCTTTTTCATGTTAACATTATTCAGAGTTGTAAGGAAGGAGACGAAAATGTATGCTAAATGCTCAGCGAAAATTCTATTTGAATTTTAAAATACAAACAACAGAGAAGATTTCAAAAAAGACAGTAAATGATTGAACGTGACTTGTATTTGTTGGGTAATAAAAGCGAATATAAATATTATTCAGGCAGCATTGAAAACCAGCTCATAAGAGATTTGGCTTTTTTTGTATTTAATTTACGGTCGTTCTAGAACTTAGCTAACATGCAGCAGACAGAATTAGTGTTCTGGCAGTAATCGTGAAGCAGGTTTGTAAGTATAGTACAAAAAAAGTTGTTAAATGCTAATGCAAAAAACGAAAAAAAATTAAGTAATTAATGTAATTGTGCGAGAAAAATAAATAAAATTCGTATAATTCTAAAACTATTTATTTTTACTGAAAAAAAGTTGGAGCTGAGCCTTTAAAAAAAACAACCACCAGTTCTTGTAATTTTGCACCGACTATTTCCTGTCTCAGCGCATGAAGGCCAAGGATCTCATAATTTCACCAAATGACGAAGACGGAACTTCACAAAAGACAACTGTGTGCAATGTAATACTCTTATCAAACTGAGATAGAAAAATACCTATTGCCATCACAGAATGCGCGTATAATGAATTAAATAAAATATATATCTATAAATATTTCACTACTTTTTTTATTTCGAAAACTAGAAAAAAGATTTAAGCAAACAAAAATTTCATTTTTTTTCATTCGAAAAATATCTTTAGTGAGCTGAGTTGAATAGTTTTTTTACACGTATTTAATTTAAATGATTTTAAATCTACGTCAAACATTTAGAATCGTAGCAAGGAAACAACTGGGAAAATGGTTTGAATTTAAATTGGCTAAAATATATTGATTTTAAAATGTTTAAGAACTAAGAGAATAAAAAAATAAAAGAATTGACATAATATGAAATATTCTCAAAAGATTATAGACTCCTTAACTGGTATTCATTATATTCTAATATTTAATATTCCATTTTTTTTTTAACAAAAATATAGCGTACAACCCCACTAACTGTAACCCATATAAAGCAGAGTAATCTATCTCTGAGTTCTTCTAGTTCTGAGTTCATATTTGATGGTCTTATATATACACAGAAAAATGTAAGCAAAAATAATTTAAAAGGCCATTTTATACGAATATTCTAATACTTTCTTCATGTTTACTTTGACACATAATTCAAAAATTACACAATGGAATTATTCTTAAAATCGAAAAACTTCATATTCATCCTTTTATACTTTGTTAAATTTTGTTTTATTCTTATTTATATACGTAGGAAATTACAATTTATATTTAAGCGATAAGAATTAAAGTAGCAATAATAGTAATTGTGAGGCATAAGCAAAACATGCATTTTTTTTATTTCTAAAAATGGACAAATGAAAAATTAAAATATCACATATATAGTCTGCATTCACTAATATCTTATTTGCTCTGCATTCTTTTTTTCATATAAAATTTCATTTGCTGACAAAATCAAAGAATATATATATCTCATACTTTTCCTAGTAACTTCATAAAACCACGGAGGTTTAATGCAATTTTATCATGAGTAAACCGTGGAAAGTAAAAAAAACTTGTGTGTGAATAATACAGAACACCGAATACATCAAATACCAACACAATTACAAAAATCAATCCTCTTCATCATATATGATGATGCTTTCTCAGAAAAACCGTGACGCACAGGTATAATTTATGCTAGCCGTAACCTAACTGAAGAGAGATGAAAGCATTTAAAAAAATCGCTCTTTCGATCACCGCCATTCATAGAACTCTCGAAAACCAGTAAAGGCTGAAAGACTAAACTCGTGACTTGCTGACGTCATACTTACGTAAAATGGGTTACCACACTTTTTGATAAAGAATATTTACCCAGTATCACGAAATCTCCCGATTCGGATTTCGTTAAGAATCTCCACTTTATGAAATACTTCTTCAAGATATTACTTACGCTGTTGGCATGTGCTTCACGAAACTGATTAGTTTTGTATTTTATTTGGGATATTCTAGCATTTACCAGTTATTCGTTTGGCGTTCGATTTTGTGATATCTCATGAGGATTTCCGCTGATAGAGGAGTTTTATCTCAACATGGTATTCTATTAATCTCAAAAAAGGAAGTTCTACTACTAGAAATCTGAGTCGATTTTTTGTGGTTATTAGTAAACTGTAAGCATGTTGCCAATGTGATAGTAACTTTTTACTAACTAATGGATTATTTCTTTTCCCTTGTTACAGCAGACGATTATTTTTTTCAAAGGAATTTCGCAATAGTTGCGTTATACTCTTATTTTCCCCTCCTTTCAAAAAAATCACTTTTTAATTAGAAGTATAATTTCTACAACATTGTAATGCATAGGAACAATTATTTATAAAAAAAATCTAACATCTCTCATTGTAAAATTCATTACAATTAGTATTCGTGGAATTATTTTTGAAATAAAAAAAAAGATGGTGATTTCAACAAATATCTGAAGTTACGAATATTCAATATGTAAATAAATGAAAACTCAATACTAAAAATAGTTATTTTAATCTGCTTCTATAACTAGTATTCAGAATGTGTTCTATTTATTCGAAAAAAGAAAATATTTTTGATGCAAGCAAGTGTTTTTTAACTGTTTGGGACGTTCTACGATAAAAGATGAGATAATCAAAACATATATTCCAAAAAAAAAATAAAAAAAAATTGCATTTTATTGTAAGCGATATCAATACCACACACACACCAGCAGAAAAATATATGTTTAAAAATAAGTTCACTTATTTTTAGCCCATAAACTGATGTGATTAAATATAAGCCGAATGGCAAATATTATTCTATAAATAACACTAAAATTTTAGAACAGCTCTAAATATTTTGGTCGGGGATGATTTGACCTTCTAACATTTCATTGTTATTTTTAGACCTTCTTCAAATACCATTTCCGATTAAATAAAAAATTTAACTTTCGAACAGTAGTAAACACAAATCTGGTAATAAACGTTAGTGTTTATTGCCAGGTTCTTTGTATAACCTTCAAAATCTTGGAAAGAAAAATACTGATTAAAAAATCGCATACAGTCGATTTGATTTAATCATTACTGCAGATATTATAAAATGCATTTTTAAAGTAACGAATTCGCTATCAAAAATTCGTTATCAAATAACTGATTTGTGTGGGTAATGCATTGTTTGAATTGATAGCAAATATTTACAATCGTTAATAAGATAAAAAGAGTCTGAGAAAAATAGAGGCGTTAAAGTGTTTACCTTTTTTATACTTATTTTTCATTTGTATTGAAATTAAATTGGTATTGTTCAAACAGTAAAAGATAAAACACAACGTTATAAATTCTATTGTTTCAAAATAGAACTTATCGAAAAGGCCTAATTTCAGTTACACGAAGATCGTCATTAGCTTCGTTTATAAAAAAGTATATTGAATTTTTATGTATTATTCGAAAAAAATGTCATTTTCAACGAATTTACTTTTTTTCCTACTTTCATTTACAAAGGATGTATTTTAAAATAGACGACTTTCCTAGTGTGTTAAAGTATTATATGCTTTTTTATATCATCTCTATAAAATACATTTTCATCATCAAAGAAGGCTTCGTAATATTTTACACCAAAAAAAATTGCTTAGAATAATAAAACAAACTAATTCATTTGCTCTGCGTTTTTATTTCATTCGATAAACGAATAACATTAAAAAAAAATGTTGGAAAAATCAATTTTAAAAATATTTATTGACATCTATATTCGAAAATCTTCTTTTAAGTTGACAGCTATCTAAAATATCTCGGGCCGAAAAAACTAAAAAAAAACTAAGCTGTTATTAACTTTAAAATTTTAAAAAATACTATCCGATACATTTTAAGAATTTAAATCATTCATCAAACTCAACACAATTCGGTCAAGAAGGAACAAAATTAAATTCTAAAAGATTATTTTACCTCCTGAAGGCTGAAACATGTCCCCGTAGTTTCAAAAAAGGGAGAAAAAAACAGTCCTAGAGGAGAAAAATCTAAAAAGGTAACATATTTAAAACAATCGTTCTGGATTATTTTGTTCAAGGACATTGAGCCGGGTTATTGAAGCCGAACGAATAAGTAACTGCAACCGATTAACTGTCACTCGGATCAAGATCTGATCGAGATAATTCTGAAACTTTAAAATATTTCTTTTTAAACTCCATTTTTTTTCGTAAAATTTTTCATTTGGACGAAAAAAGAAATGGTTTCCTCTAAGACCAAAAAAAGAAAAGGGAAAAAAAAAGTATTCTAGCTATCACAATAGAACACGTGCTGTTGGCGGTCAAAACCACTAGGTAATTGACCCATAAAATTCAATTCTTTTTAGTCTTACGTGGTGGCAGTTTGAGTTCAAAAACTATAATTATAGTTTCGACTCATTTTTATTACTGTAAACCTCATTTCTAGAAAATACACAAAGGATCAAATAACAATAAACAAAAAAATCAATTTTAATTGATTTGTAACAAATATATAATCATCAAAAATGATGAATAATAAACAATAGTATCCCCTACGGCTACATTAGTGACAAAAGTATGAAATAAATTAATATTCATTCTAAAATTTCAGCGAAAGATAAATTCTGCCAGAAAAAATTCTTATACAATATGATGTATCAATAATCTCATTCCTTTTTTGCATTTAGCATTGTCTATTGTAAATAATCAGAGAAATGGCAGGCCTAATGGAATCGTACGTGGTACAGTATTTTATATAAAGAATATAGAAGTGTAGAATCTTAAGTTATATATGAATTCTGGCAAGTTTAAATTCTTTGGATTTAAAATTTAAACTTGCTCATTCATATCCTATTACATAATTTTCAATAAATATGTAATTTAAATTAACTTACAATAATTTTTATATTTTAGTTTTAAATTATTCAAGGTTATCACATAGGTATAACGGTTGTGAGGAGCAATCTACGATTTGTCTGTAATTTCTGTTCGTCACTCTACAAGCAGAAAAACAATAAATCAAAAATTTCCTCTTTAAATGTTAAATGAAAAAAAAAAAAAATTAAAATGTATTCCATTTTTAGCAGATTTGGAAAATGTCCAATTGAAATTTCAATTTTTTCTGCCAAAACAAAATGTAATTGTGAAAATGTATACAGAAATTGATAAAAAGAATCTTACATGCACCGAAAACAAAATCCGTCCTAATAAAATATGGAAAACTTTATTAAAATATACTTGTTTACATTGTTAAAATATATTTTTATAACATTTACGTTATTAAACTACATTTGCTTATAAATACATTATTAAATATATTTGTTTTAATATTTAAGTTTAAAAATAAAAAAACAAGATATGAAATCACAGCTACATTCATCTCTTTTATATTGAAATTTTTTCAAAATATACAATTTTTTAAAATTATTTATTGTGTTTTGTAATAAATTATACAGGGATGTGAATGATAGTTTCGTTTTCTTTTCTGTCCAATCAAAAAAATGACCATGACTTGTGTAATTGGTCAGCACCCTTGCTTGTTTCTTAAATAAATTTTTTACTGAAGAATCAACTAAAATATTAATGACTAAGGTTTTTTATTACAATGATCAAAAACGTTTGTTAGCGTGTTTGTTGAATATTATAAATTCAGTAATAGAAAGCTGTGTAGAGATTTAATAAAATTATCTAAAGTAATAATCTTTAAGTAGAAAGGAAAACTCTCAACCCATGTTAAACACCGAAAAAAAAAAAATGTAGTCCTGAGCATAGTTTTTTAAAAAATAATCCAAAAATGTAGCTACATTGTCAAAGCAAGTTTTATCCATAAAACTCAGGGGATTATAAGGACCATATACGTATTCGTAGACATTTAAATCACTACTATTTCGTTATTTAATATAGTTTGACTTTTTACTTTACATTTAATGCTGAAACATCAAATTTCATTGAATTAGAGAAAGATAAAATATCTAAATAAATAATAAAGTTTAAAAGAGGTACTTGATGATAAATTCTAAATTCATTGAGTTAATTATACATGTTTGAAAACAAAAATCCTTCAAACATTTCCTAGAATTATGCATTACAATAGCATCCACAGGGTTAAATTTTGCAATTTATGCATTTGAATTTTTAAAGATTTTTCCTTGAATTTCGTGAAGGAGTGTTCAGAAAATACTTTTAGAAAAGAAATATTCCAATTTTCATGGATATTCATATGGTTATAAGAAAACTCATTCATTTACGATATACAGCGCCATTAAAATATAACAACTTTCCATTAAAATAGTCTTATACAATCTTTTTGCATTAAGCTCTAAATACATTAGCATTATAACCACACTAGTCGGAATATATGAAATAGATTTTATACTAGAAAAAGGAGATTGATTTAGACAGATATTAGTAACAGTTGTAGAAACATGTTTCTTTTAGCAAAAATCACGAAATCAGAAAATATTGTGATGCAATTTTTCATCAGAAGAAATCTACGATTTTGTGATTCCCCTTTCCCCCCATCAAGCAAAGACTAAGATACCATGGAAAATTATTACATTGCTTTGACATTACAATTATTACATTACATTGCTTACATGTTTGCCAAAAATTAAAAAACATATCACCAGCATTAGCTCGGAAAAACGTTTAACATTCAAAAACCACCCCAGCTACAAAGAAAGCTTTACACATACCTAACCGAAATTCCTCTACACTGACTCCTACCACACGAAAGAAAATACACACCCCAGTATCGAGACTAGAATGTACTTCGACCCAGACACAGTTCTCCCCACCTCAAAAAAAAAGAATTGTACTTCAATTCATGCCCCACAACTTTCGGTCTTCTTGCCACTGCTGACTCAGGACAAAAGGGAATGAAAGGAAGAAAAAAATAGCACCTGCATAGGTCACGTGACCAAAAAAATCCCGGCTTCTTTCGTTGCCAGGGGCAACGACCCAATCGCCTCTCCACATTTATAGATGAGTAAAATGCTTTTTGGTGAAAATATCTGGCGCAAAAATATCGGTCATTCTTTCTTTCGCGCACCTTCTTTTGCAGAGAGATATTGACCGTGGCCCAGATAGTGAGGAAGTAAAAAAGTTTCGAGAGACGAGAATTGAGGAGGGTGCAGAGTGGAGATGTCCCGCACCCGCATAATAAAGATAAATATCGAAAACGTTCGAGCAATGACACGGCGTTCTTCTTCGTACAGAGGTATCGGCTTCGCGGTGGGAAACCTTGAACAAAAATAATTAAAGTTGTTTACCTGTTTGGGAAAGGAGTTTAGAGGGAGGGGGTTTAGAAAAGCATGGCTTTTTCCGAAGAACGCCAAGGGTTGTTGGATTTTCAATATGTCGATGTCGCCAATTGGTTTCTATCAGAAGTATGTTGAGAGAAAAAAAATCAAATATATTTTTGACGTAAGTTGTATGCAAATGTGTTGCTCAAAAACAAATTATATTTTCTGAAATTTTGAGATAAAAATGAGAAGATATATATATATATATATTTAAACAAAGCATTCACCTACAACTTCTGTCAAAAATATTTGATTTCTTTTTCTCTTTACGTGATTTTTCTAGTACATATAGTTGATATTTTATCTTCAACAAAAATATATGATGCGTTTTTAATATGGGCACAAAATTAAATGATATAGGTGACAATGGTTTGTAAAATAATCTATAATTTTATGGTCATTTAAATTTCGAAGTCAAAAGCAAAGCTCTTTTTAGGTATATCGCAGGGTAAGGGGGGGGGGCAATTGTTTTGGCTCAAGGCAGGGGCGGCTCTAGGGCCGGACAAACCGGACGCATGTCTGGGGAGGCAAATTTTAGGGGCGGCATTTGGACCAAATTTGAAAAATACTTTTTTGTTACGAAAAAATTTGGATGAAATTATTTTCTAAAATATTATTATTTACATATTAGAAACGTATAACATAATTATTTTGTTTTATACTGAATTGAAAAGTCGACTATTGCTAGTAAAATTTGTAACGATTATATCTCAAAAAAAAAAAAAAAAAAGGTATTACTTGGCGATTTGACTTTGCAAGTGCATGGGCACCCGACACTCATCGGGATACAAGTAAACATGCTTATCTTGACAAGATTTTCACTGCACTGATATAAAGGGGATTTCGGGAAATCGTCAGATTTCAGTACTTTTTGTATTCCCGGGAATGGCACGGGGCTTAAATAATCCATGAAGTAGCTATTTTTTACTGGACTAGGGATTTCAACCTCGGCTATAAGTTTTAGCTGCCCCTGCTGAGGCAATTTATGATCGTTCACTCGAAACTTCCTAGACAGAGGAATTTTCGTATCCCCCATCTGTGGGGTAAGCGCGCAATAAGAGAAAAGTAACACCCACGAAGAGTCCAGAATTTTTTCAGCTTGTCATGGGAAAGAGTAAAAGCTCTCTTGCACAATTTTTTTAAAAACTTTTATGTGCATAGCTTACCGTAAAATCCGGGTACAATGCGCACCTATACTTTCAAGCTGCATTTTTTATAGTTTTTAGGTATATTCGCCGTATAACGCTCACCCCCTTTTTTACGAAGGAACTTGAAAGGCACTTATACAATGCTATATGTTTTGAAATCGTTTATTCGAGGTATTATCTTAGGTTTTTGAAAAAATAGTATACTTCTAGAACTACAACCCTTTATTTTCATTAAGTATGTTATTTCTTTTAAATAAGCAGTATTCCGATCTAAGTAGAAGTCTAATTTTTTTTTTTCATCATTTTTTGTTTTTTGTTTGTTATTTTTTATATCCGGCGTCACCTTTAAATTTTGTTCTTGTTCTTTGTGTTAAAAGTGCGCGTTACACGCCTGATTTTTTCGTATAAGTATTAATACTTAAATATATATATATATATATATATATATATATATATATATATATATATATATATATATATATATATTTAATTTTAAAAACTTTCGGTTACTTGTCTTTAATATGAGCTATTTCATTGAATTAGTAATTTGAAGAAGGGAATGAACCACAAACCTGTTTTAGGGAGATTATTTCTAAGCAATCTCGCAACTTTTTTTATTCATTATTTTTCTTAACCAAACTTTCGTGTCAGATTCTTACATTAATATATATTTATATTTATGCAACATTAATACAGCAACTCCATAAACAAGAAATCGGTTATACAAGTAAAATCTCTTCAATATAATAATTAATATTTTTAACGAACGTAATTGTTACTTCAACAGCAAATAAATTTTCAAGTATTTATATAGTATATTAATATTTATCTCTTAGTAGCAACATTAGAGGAATAACTGATTCATCTTCAAATGATTAAATTTCAAACTCATGTGAGTCAGTAAAAGGAACATTAATTTTATGTGAATTTTTTTTCCCCGAGATTTTTAATTGTAACATTTTAGCTATGTCGCTAACAATTCTTGCCTTTAGTCCTAAAAGAGATCAATTTCATTAAAAAAAATTATAACTTTTAATTTGGGGAAGATTTTTCCTCTATGTATATGATAAAGTTGAAAAAATCAATGTGGTAACAGTATCTGCAAAATAAAGATAGTGTGATATATTTATTTATTATTAACTAAGTAAATTCTTTTGTATTCGAATTAGTAATAATTTCTTTCTTCAGAATAATTATTTATTCCTTCGAACTACTTTTTTCTACAGAATTTGTTACTAACTACATTTGAAAATTATTTATCAAAACATTTGGGATATTTCATTGAAGTTCAAAGGTAGAATTTAAAATTTCTGTATGCCTCACAAAATTGTACTTCTTTTACTGGGAGCATGGATGAAAATACATTTGATACGCTAATTATTATTTTAAACCTTTTTCAGTTTTATTAATTGTTTCATGACGTACATTTTTACTTTTTAATACAAATACAAACTTTTAAAAATCTGAAAATTTATGAATCGAAGCTAAATTGAAAATTGAAGAAAAAACGGTATATTTTTCTGTATTTTATATAATAATTATTGATATTATTTAAAAATAACATTTTTTTAAATTTTTTGAAATTTTGATGTATTTCCGGGAAGGGGGGGAAATACCGGGAAATCAGAAACATTAATTACTACGTTAAGGGTGACAAATGTGCACAAAACAGAATATTTCGCTTAGAGCAGCGTTCGGCAAATTGCAGTTCTTCAAAATTCTGCTGTTATATACAGTTAAAAATTATGTTTGCTAAAAATAGTTATTGTTTACCTTTTAAACTTATAAACATCTCTTTAAAAAAAACTCGTATTTACATGCACATTTAAATATTTGACTGGCTTACCGACAGAATTTATTGTTAAATGTGTATTTGATTTAACTCTCTCTCTTTTGTAATTTCCAGTTATATTTGTATTTAGTATTGTGATTCTGGTATTTCATTTAATGTTTCTTATTTTCTACTGTGTACGTTAAATGTCAGTTTACTTTTATGTTGAATCTTGAAGGGTTCAAGGCCGCAGTATATGTTAAATCATGAAATTTGATATGTTTATACCAACTCCTGTAACTTTTCCCCTTCTCGGACTGGGGTCATTCTGGACATTCCGGACACCCATAAAATATTCGGCGCCAGCTAACTAAAGAGGAGATTGAAGCAGTAGCGCACACAGGAATTTTTCAAGGGAGGGGGGGATTCAGGGTTGAAAGTTCACCATTCTTGTATCATGCTATTTTTGATTTTGTCGATTTTTAGGAACAAAACTACAGTAAAACTAATTATTCAAATAATAATTACATTAATTATAAAATTAAATAATTAACACAATAACTTTAATTAAGATCACGTATTACTATTTAGAATTATAACCAATCGGAAAAATCAAGACTAGGGCGTCTGACCCTAGGACCCCCTAGTAGTGAGCCACCGATAGGTAATAAAAGTTTGTGAAGATTAGGACTTTCTAGATGTTTTTATTTTACTCTTGAGTAGTTACTTAAACAAGCTCTAAGTTTAAACAAGCCACCGTGTGCAAGCCCATTTAATTTTAGAATCAATTTAATGAGACAAATGTGTACCTTATCACCAATGGCGTGGCTTGTTCTGAGTGGGCCCCACATCAAATGCCTTCGGGCCCCTTTATAGGTATGAAGACTCTGTTAGTGAGACTGTAGTTACACATATTGGGGCCCCTGTAGCTCGGGGGCCCCGTATGATTGATACGGTGGTAGCTACGGCCCTGCTTATCACACTCTCCTGCAATTTTTTTTAAATGAAAAAAGAGATTGCTTGTTGCAACTCTCATAACAACCTGCAAGTCATGTAAAAAAACTATTTATATTTATTCTGCTTGACCTTTCATGCTAAAAAATTGCTCACAATCTTATGTCAACCCACAAACAGGAAAAATTTCTTAATACAATTTCTGTTTATCTGAGCTGTCTAGGTGGGCCGCAAAAAATCTCTGAGGGGTGCTATCTGTCCACCCCTGTCATAGGGTATCAATTAATGGCAAGGGCGTAGCTACCACTGTATCAATGATACGGGGCCCAAAGCTACAGGCCTCAACATGAGTAAGGAAAAAATCGTGGAATATTAAGGGCGCCCCAAAAGAGCCGCCAAGAAAATTTTTGAATGCAGGAACCACACAGGACTAACGGCCAGTGATTAACGGATGCTTTGAAAAACAAAATATGAATCATAAGCTATAGACTGTGATTATAACTAATAAAACAATTTTCAAACAGCGATTTAATGTTATTATATTATAAATCTTGTTATTATTTTTTTAAATGTTTATTTCGTTTTGTTATGTTAAGTTTAAAATTAACTACGTACAATATTAATCGTTAGTTACGTTTTAATTCAAGCCTGAAACTTATCAATTATATATAATTGGTAGGCGAAATTAGTATAGTATTAGGTAGGTATTTCCCAAATAAAACAAATTCGAGTTAAGGGTGAAGGATCACAATGTGTGATTTAAGATATGTGAACTTGATTTATTAGCTATGGTTCAATAAGACAAATTAGAAACAATGTTAGGATTTGAAGAAAAGAAAAAAAAAAAAAAAAGATCTCAAAAATAATTTATCATATTTTTAATCCTAAAAACAGGTTTAATAGCGATTATAATCTAAGCAATTGCAACATTTTTCTTCATTATTTTTACAAATTATTTTTAACGAAAAAAATATGACTTATCATTTTTTCGAAAAATACATCTCGTATTTAATTCTCGATAAGCCGAACGTTATAAATAGGATATTTTACTAAAAAACAAACATTTGCTGTTCTATTTTTAATTAATTTATTTTTATTCTTTCGGATAAGGTATATCTTAAAATGTAGATAATATTTGTTTCAATTTCTCACGCTTAAAATTACTGTTGAATAACTGCAATAATGACAATAATAATTATTATCATTTAACGAAATCAAATTATAGCTAGATATTAAGATATTAATGCAAACGATTTTTTTTTAGTTAATTTATTCGAAATGAACAGTAAATTATCAATGTATATTTTCATTACATAAATATAAAATTAATAAACTTGATATGTACCTTGAAAAAATTATTCTCCTCTTTTTTGGAATTCTGTCCTACTATCACTGTTCTATATGTTATATATTGATAGATACTTTCGCACAAAATAAATAATTACAGAAAATTTTTAATGAGTCATCGTTATACAAATTAAAAATATTAGTTATTATTATTATTTAATGAAATCAAGTTATAACTAGATATTAAGATATTATGCAAACGATTTTTTTAGTTAATTTATTCGAAATGAACAATAAATTATATCAACGTATATTTTCAATACATAAACATAAAAGTAATAAACTTGATATGTACTTTGAAAAATTAGTCTCTTCTTTTATGGAATTCTAATTCTACTATCACTGTTCTATATATTATATCCTGACAAATACTTTCGCACAAAATAAATAGCATGAAAATTTTTAATGAGTCATTGTCATACAAATTAAAAATGTTAATATGTTCCGGTTTATCCAGCGGGAATGAACAAATGAGATACTTTCAGCCCTTCCATGAAATCTTGAGACTCTTATAAGCGAAATTCTCCAAACCTGTTTATTACTCATTTATTTTTCAACCTCTCAGAGAGGAAGAGCAGTTCATTTACTAATTTTAGAAACCGAAACTCTGTGTAAGATTGGTGGGGAAACCTGTGAAATGCCACCCCGCTTGCTTTTACTTCTCTCTCTTTCTGTTATATTCAACGCCATGGAATTACCAAACATCTAATTTGAATGAATGAACTACTTTTTTTTTCACTATGCTAAAAACACACACATATATATGTATATATTTAAAAAAAATAGTAATAATAGAATTAAAAATATTCGGTACTTTCTGTTGAATTATTGTTACAGCATTTATAGTCAATTAGTATATCTTAACACAGTGATTCTCAACCCTTCTTTTTATTGCGATACATTTTTAACAATTTTAAAATTTGGCGGCACACTAACACTAAAATAAGTTTAAAAGAATTTTACTTATCTATAATACACTATGTGAAATAGAGGTTCATGATTATAATTTCCAATGTTAAATTAAATAATATGTACGATAAAGACAATGAGATGTTTATTGAATAATTAATTACAGATTAATTATAAGAATACATTTAATGCGAAATTTGAGTTTGATGATTTTTGATGATTTCGTTTGTATTTGGTATTAAAAATGATAACGCCATTCTCATTTCGTAGTCTACATTTAAAAGTCTCGATCTTTCTTTCATTTTTATATTTGTTTATGCTGAAAATTCGAATTCCCACAAATAACATGTAGAAAATTGTAGCAAAATTTTTAAAGCTTTTTTTTGGAATATGGATAATCACCTGTAATTTTAGTCCAAAATGAGTTAACTGACTCTTAAGAACTTTTTGAAATTAAATCTCGATTATTACAGAGTGAAATTAGTTCTTCTTTTTCATTCAAAGTTAATTCATATACAGAATGTATCCGTATCACAAATGGATTATGAACCAAATCAAATTTTTTGCACACACACACATCTAAATTTGAGAAGTAATTAATAACTCTCAATAAAACAATTTTATGAATAGTTTATTTCTATAAAACGGCCGAATGATTCGCTTCAGGATTTTAAAAATTTTTTTCTCAGAGTATACTTAATAATTTTTTAAAAAAAATTCATGGAACATTTCGAGAATTTGGCGAAACCCAAAAGTGCTGCGGCACAGTAGTGAGAATCAAATCATTGTCCTAATATATTTAAGGTAGATCGCGGTTATATGGCGAAAAAAAAAAATCTTATTAATCCGACTGTACCTATTCGGAAAAGATATTCTGTGGTATGGAGTTTAGGAGAAATGTAATTAAAAAATAACAAATAATATAAAAAAAAGATTTTTTAAGTCAATTCTTACTTAGATAACAAAGAAAATTTTAAATTTTTTTAAATAGTTACAATTAATATAAATATTTTATACATAGATGAATCCAACATTAAATGGTAATTAATTTCTATTAATTATCATTAAAGTATCGTATTGTCATCCAAAACAATCGTGTTTATAAAATTTCAGTTCAACTGAATGCCTTAAAACGCGAGAAAAAAACCCTTTTCAAGTTTTGACACAAGTCGCTAAAATGGTCGCTAAGTCACCAAAAATGATGCCAACTGGTTTTTTTGTAATTTTTAAATAATAGTTTTAACAATTTTTATTAATTATAATTAAATTATTGTATTGTCACCAAAATAATCATGTATATAAAATTTCAGCTCAATGGAGCGCTTTAAAATGTACTTTATTAACGATTTAAAATTCCACCAAAAAATAAAAAATTTTTTAAAGGGTGGGTTTAAAAGGGGAATTAATTAAAATTTGAATCCCAAAAAAATTGAAAAAAAAAGGAAAAAAAAATTTTGTTAAAATTTTAAAAAAAATGAATTTTTTTTCCAAAATAAAAACCCCAAAAACAAATTTTAAAAAAAAATATAAATACCAAACTTTTTTTAAACCAAAAAAAAGTACTTTTTTTTTTATTTAAAACCTTTTCCCATGGTGATTTTAAACTCAAAATTTAGATCCACCCTGATATACACATATACGTTATTAATAAACTTTTAAAAATTCTTTTTTTTTTTCGAATTTTCATTATAGTACAGTTTGTATACCAAATACATATATATATATTTTCTTATCGCTTAGTCAATATGAATTATTCTTATTTTGTACCCTGCAATATGAATTAGTTTATATATTACTCACACTATTTCGCAGCATATTTTTTAAAAAAAATTTTAATTCTTTTGTAATTGGTAAAATGATTTAATTTCAAAAATAATGTGCATGCATTTTACATTTTAGTTTAAGAGTATTGTACATTTTTTTTTTAAATCAGTGTCAGTGTAAGGAAATAGTGGGATTCAAGTGTACCGACAGACTCTTGTATGTACTCTTACAATGAAGCCTTATTTTTGACCCAGTGCCAAGAACTAGAAACGTGCGAAATCTTTTTTATTGACGGCGACTCCACAATAAACTGAAACTCATCTGTACTATTCGTGGTTCTATAGTGTCAAAAAAAAAATTTATTTTAAAGTGTAGATGTGCATTTTACGATACTTTTTGGAGAACTTTTTTGTCTCTAATAAAGAGGAAAACCAAATGGTTGTGTTTTTTGTGTTTCCAATACCTATACATTTTGTGAACAGTTTCTGTATTTTAATTTACTGGTCAAGTGCTTAAGGAGGTAGATTTAAAATTTTGAAATTCAATCTAATATTTATAAGAAGAAAAAAAAAAAAAAAGAACATACTTAAGGTTATTAGAATCTTAATTTAAAATATCATGTTTTAAAATATTTATGTTTTTGTTGTAGCAGATTTTACTTAGTTCGTATTTTTAATAAGGTTTATTAATTGAAAGAATTTTCTTTTTTAAAATAAACTATATGTATATATATCACGATGAAGCAATTATAGAGATTATCATTGATAGCATTTTTTTGTAACAATGTAAAGACTCATACAGAATTGTAAAAAAACTAAATTATACTTATTTCTACACCTTTTATTTAAATAAATTTTGCTTGTACCTTATATATACTTTTCATACACACACAAATATTTTTGTCTCTCTATATTTCTAATTAGATTTATTCAGTAAAGTATTATAGACAAAATGAATAATACACGAAATCTAAACATCTATGAGCTTTTGATGTTTCTAATATATCATACTATTGAGCAATTCACATCAAGCAAAGTCAGGATCAGGGGCGTAGCTACAGCTTATGAATGGTACGGGGCCCCCAAGCTACACGGGCCCCAACATGTGTAACTATAGTCCCACAAACAGGGCTTCCATATCTAAAATAGGGCCCCAAAGGAATTTTGATACAGGGCCCAATCAGAACTAGCTACGCCAGTGGTAAGGATGCAAATATGAAATGTTTACAAGAAATATAGTCTTTTAATACTTACGATGAAATGAAAAAAAAAATGTTTTAAATGTTAACCTCTGTAGAGTAAAAATTTATAGCATTTTTAAAACAAAAATAGATGCGGACAATCAAAGAATAAGTAGGAAGAAAAAATGTGAAGCATTGTCTAGAAACTATTTTCTTAATCAATTTTTTCATGGAGTATTAGTTAAAAAACCATCTCAGAAAAAATTTTGCAAGGGAAATCTGATTATGAATACAATCTAGATATAAATTTTTAAGAAGAAAAAATGTGAAACATTCAGTCTAGAAACTTTTTTTTAATAAATTTTTCAGGGAAATATTTTTTAAAAAACCACTAAAACAGATTTTAATTGGGAAATCGGGGATTATGAATACAATCCTAGATATAACACCTTTTAACGAAGAAAAAAATGTGAAGCATTAAGTCTAGAAACTATTTTCTTAATCAATTTTTTCATGGAGTATTCGTTAAAAAACCATCTCAGAAACAGATCTTGCAATTGGTGAAATCTGATTATGAATACAATCATAGATATAACACCTTTAACGAATCTGTCTCCCTTGAAATTCTTGCAGAGAATCCCATTTTAGATAAGATAACACTTTTCGAAGCAAGTGCGATATTAAGCTCAAGGTCACATTAAAGAATTAGCTGCTAATTCTTATCTTACTTACAAGGAGAATTAATGTTTTCGAGATATCAGTGGCATCACAAAAATCGTTTCTTTAAGGATTCTTTAAATATATGTATATATTTATGGCAATCGGAACAGCTCATAAATAAAATATTTTAGAGCATGTATTCTCTTGTAAATAATTCTTTTAATGGATATTAGCATATCATTTCTCTCTTTATATATTATCAAAATTAAATAACTGATAGAGTTTTAAAAATCGTTCTATGTAAACATTTCATTATTGATAAAATATTAATTTCTTTTTCTTTACTAATCAATAAAAAAAGTTACAAATAATGAGTAAACTTATGAGTTAAAAAATAATTTTTAAAAATGAAATTTTATTTGTGTGAAGATTTGTATAATGATTTTATTTTTAATCGTGCACTTGTTATCTCTGTATAGCTTTAAGATTTCGAATGATTATCAAAACCATATTTCATTTCACTTTTCCTTCGTTTTAAATCTGGCAGCAAACAAGCAATCGATACGCAGCTGTTAAACAGCGAATTATAATAAAAAACACGTGTTCTTCTTTTATTTTCCTTAAAATAATTTTTTATAAGAACAAATACATTTTATTTCATCTATTTTTAGTTAAATTATTCGAATCTTGTTCTAAAAATATCAATGTCACACTAAAAGCAAAACAAAAAGTGCTCTTTAAACTGAATTCATATAACTACGATCTTGATCTTGGAATCTTTTTTATAAAAAACCAACTGATAGAGGAAAGAAACATTTCTTTTTTTAGAGAACTAACACTGGTTCACGCCCCTTGCTTAAGATGGATTGTTCGTCAGCGAATTGATAATTTCACTGATAAAAACTGAATAAAGTTATGATTCAGTTTTATTTCTTATCACTCGGAACTTGTATTACAGATTCCGAAAGGAAATTTGGATAAGATTGTTTTTATCTTACATTTTATTGCACATTCATAATTCCAACATGTTTTTCTTCATGAAAAGAGATTTATTGATCTTGCAATTGAATATTAAACACATTTTTGAGACATAATTTGCGTAGGACTTCCTCTGAGAGCGTTTTATTTTTCGCAAAATATTATAGATAAAATTTTAAATTTGCATCATAAGTATGTATATTCACTATTTAGGAAATTGATTTTGCTAAGGATGTGCAATTCCACCTACGATAGATACACAAAGAGATTTGGAGACTAAGAATGAAAAGTTTTTCAAATGAAAAAATAATATGAACAAGGCAATTATATTGACAATCATATTTTTGAACATTGACAAATAATAATAAAAAAGAAGGGTTTTCTCAGGGAAAAAAATTTCTCTGAAATTCATCTACAAGAATCACATTTTTATTACATTACTAATAATATTTAGGTAAATATTAGAGTTTGTTGTTGTTACTTATGCCGCCTGATCTCTCTCTCTCAACAGTAACATCAGACCAAGGCCCACGAAATTGATAGTGACAAGGGGTTAGTTGTACGACTGTTGTTATCCGTAGCTTTGAGCACCATACGGGTGACAGTACGATTTTGCTCGGTTTCCACCCCAATTTTGAGAGAATACGCCTTGAATGAGGTCAGAGGCCTCCCATCTCTCTTTCTTTTCCACCAACCACACAGGACATGCGGCTCAACGGCTATTTAGAGTATCCCCATGTCGCAAAGGTACTATACATTTACAAACATTCATCCATGCCTTCTTCGGGATTCGAACCCAGGCCCTATACGGCACCACAGTCAGCGTCACTAACCACTATACCGGATGGGCGGCTTATATCAATATTAAAGTTTAATTGTATCGAAATTTTTTTGTCAAAATTTGACAGAGATTATGTAAAATTCTTCCTAAAATTTGACAACTTTTTGTAATCGAAGCCATATACGCCTACTTAACACGTCGTTGGCTTTACGATGAATCATTCCTTCACACATGAGAATTTTTTTTTATTTTTATATAAAATAAAACTTATTTTTGAGAATTTAATGTATTTCATTATTATTATATTATTATTTGTCGTTTTAAAAGTTTTTGAGAAAGAATACTCCTAAACAGCAATTTTGCTTTAAATGCTATTACAAGTTTAAAGTATATTTGGTTTTAATTCATAAATAGATTTATTTCGATTTGTTTTGTGTGCTTTCTGAAATCTCTAGTTTTATTCCGCGACGACTACAGAACATTTAGAAATTAAAACATGTTTTTTTTTTAAATAAAAATCGCTGTTTATAAATATATTTCGAATTTTTATTTACTTGATAAAAACATTTAGTGTTTATATTAGAAGAGAAAAACTGAGATATTTCTCTCTTTTTTAAAAAAAATTCGAAGCTCTAGCCACTGCCACATTAGATACAAAGAAAAATCAATTCGATGCATTTTTTTTTATATAAATCCCTATCAGGCATTTTTCTCAAGAAATTTAGATTAAGAAAAAAAAAAGTTAACACATCAAACACAATTCCCCCCTTTCAACTCATTTAAATGTTATGATTATTATAATAATCGCCTTCTTCCCGCATTCGAAACGAGAAAGAGAGATTAACAAAAACAAGCTTTTCTTTTATCTGATATATTTTAACGGAACACATTTTTATAGTATAGATATCTTCTGATCTGAGAATTCGATTCTAGAATATTCTAATCAGTGCAATTTAACTTCGAAAAAAAGACCTGGGTCATGAAGCATTCTCACATTCCACTAACTGCCAAACTAAGTTCAATCAAATTCAAGATGTATCACTGAACTTCAAAAACAATAGGCGGCTGTTTGTTATAAAGAACGGTTGCTCTGATAGCACTGACAAAGAAAAAGATCTATCGATAAAAACGGACCGCTTCTCTATTATAGATCAAATATTTCTCAGCCAGCATTCCGTGGAACAAAGATTAATTAATAAGTCATTAATTCGACATGAGCCTCATACTGCGGTTTCGTGACATATTTTTCATGCTTCCATGTTTCTTCAGTGGGCTATTTCTGCTCCTATCATCAATAAAAATCTTGTAATATTTGTTACCTTTTTTAACTGATTTCGTCAAGTGTTCCATTCCAATTCCATTTTTGTGTTATCACGAGTTTTAAGACAATTTTTTTCAATTGCTACACACTATTAGTTCCCTCTCTCCCTATATATATATCTTGCTCCAAATTTTTCAATCGTTAATAAAATACTTTCAATTTTCATCCCTTCAAGTTCAAATACATTTTTTTAAACATGTAGTGCAAGACACTTGATGTTAATACAGTTTTTTCAAATATTAAATCATTAATTAAATTCAAAAATGAACAAATAGTAATAAACAAAAATAATAGTTCAACAGCATATATAAAAAGAAAAAATTGTTCGTTGTGTCCCTGTAGCGCAATGGATAATGTTTTGGACTTCTAATCCAAAAGTCGTCGGTTTGAATCCCACCTGGGATGGCCTAATTTATGTGATAATGTGATTTCTTCTTTATTATACTATTTTATTAGAATAATTGAGTTTAATTAACGAAAATAAATAGTGACAAACCAAAAAAATAGTCCAATGCCATATATAGAAAGGAAAATAGAAAATTGCTTTCTATTTTGTCACAATATTGTGATTCTGTCACATATACATATTGATATTATAGTTGTAACTATGTAATAAAAAAATCACTTAAATAAAAATTTTCTTTGTTGACCTACGTAGAAATTGACTTTAAAAAATTTTTATACTACTTGTTAAAAATTAAATCAAATTATTTTCTCTGGGTGAAAATTATATTGACATCGCACTATAAAGGCCCCATGAGGGCTATTGGTGACGGTGCTCGTAATTTTAAACCTTGATCAAGTGACGAGGACGACACCTGAGCTGGCACTCCCTCTCCTAACTACCACACCAATGGGAGGACATGGAGTCTCGACGGAATTAACGTGTATATTGGCCCTTCTGCACAATGGGTCTTCAGTGACTAACCTGCTACACTCTGGCCACGAGTTCGTGACTATAACCACTAGGCTGCCGCGGCTATGATTTTCTCTGAGGTATGATGCACGATGCTATGCAATTAATGACTTAATTGATAATGTCCCGTTTACGTGATTCGCATATTTGAGGTACATGTATTGTAGTGCTCTACTAGTTCCAATATATTTACATTTAAATTAATTAAATGGCAGCAACGGGTGGCTGTGATCATATTCGTGAAATTGTTGCTGGCATTAATTCTATCAAATCATGGGTTCGAACCATGGTGCTATTAAATACTTGCCGTGGAAACTGGTACAAGTTAAATCTGTCTAGGATAATGTTGGCAAGTGGTGGAAGTTTGAAGTTGGGTGCCAGCTCAAGTGTTGTTCTCATTTCTTGACCTTGGCTCAAAATTATGAAGTTCATTGTCAATTGCACGTCGTATTGCTTTGAGAGTGATTGTTACATTTATGTCGCATTGTAAAGCTGCACGAGGGCTATTGGCAACGGACCTCGTAATTTTGAACCATGGTCAAAAGACGAAGACGGACTTCTGGACAAGGAATCACCTCTCCTAACTTCCACACCACACCAGGGGGAGGACGATGGGGCCTCGACACGACTCCCTCCGTACGGCAACTCTTCAGCGGTGCTAGGCTCGAACAAATGACATACCATCCAGTCTGTGACCTTGACCACTAGGCTAACGCGGCCACCGTGTTGTTTTCAAGTACACAGTGTTAATAAACATTCAATCTGCAGACTAAAATTAGAAAACATCCCCCTTTCTTACTGAGGGCTGTTACGCTGTATAAAACAATTTACAGGATAATGAAAAAAAATTTTTTGTGCATTTATAGTTTTTATATCTCATAATTTAGCACGCATAAAATTACTTCTAGTAGTTATAATAACAGAGGTTATCTCAATTAAAATACAAATTTAATGTAATTATTAAAGAGAGAAATTAATTTTTTAAAATTCTTTAACGTATTTTATCTCTTTATTATTAAATAATTTTCTTAAAAAAAATCTTTTGATTAAATTACACAAGTCTAAGATTATAATTATAAAAGATTCAAAAATGAAAAAAAGAAGATTAAAGTAGATGTGTATTTTAATTCTGTGTGTATACAACACATACAAATTAATGTTAATTGTGTCATATTTGAATCCAATTTATTGCCCATACACTGAATTCTATGAAGAATGAAAAAAAGGCATTCTTTGAACAATGTAACCGTAATTCAAATAAATTCAACAGTATAATAAAAATGAAATGGAAGCGCTGTGTTTTTTTTCTTTGAAAATTATTTTTTCAAGGTTTAAGTTTCCGTATTTCATGCTACATTTTTATAACATTCCTTTGATATATTGTAATAAAAGTAACGTACGCGCGCGCGAGGACGTTTCTTTTATTACCAGTAAAGAACGATTCTAAACGGTGAACACGTCAGCTCTGCACAAGGTCATCTCCCTTCGTTCGCCAAAGAATCAGCAACCTAGCGTAATAATTAGATAATTATATATCTATAGCTCAATTTAGGAACTAAATTAGCCTTTAATAGCATCTCATTGTAATCGAGAGCTGTTGTTCTTTTTTGCTTGAAGAATTCTGGGAACGCTGAAAGCGACGATTTTCAACAAGTCTCAGTCAATCGAAGGAAATATAAAAAAGCACTTCGACTTAAAATACATAATAATAAAAAATATGTATTTTATTACTATAAACACAATATACTCTTTATAAATCAGCAAATTAAAAAAAAATCTCATGATTCGATAAAAATTTAATATATTTCTGCTAAAACAACTTTTATAAAACATTAATCGTAATAATAATAATAATAATAATAACTATATTCATGGTTCCAAATGCGTATTGTTGAAATGTATTACACCTGGTATCTAAAGAAAACCTTTTATTTTTAATCGCTTTAATACATCCTTAAATAATTAAAATGATAATTACACAATTTTTTAGAACAAAATTTAATTCTTTTTTGATTAAAAATTTTTTTATTTTAATGAAACAAACAAATAACTCATGTGAAGATACGGCACATTTTTAAAAGTTATAAATAATTTTTTTATTGAAAAAAAGCACTATATATATTTTGTTATTTTGTACAACTAAAACACATAATTTTTTTATTACATTATATTTTTGAGTTTTCGGGCGTATAAAATTTAAGGGTCTAAAAATATAACAGCCTAAATTTTTTTTTATCAGATATGAAATTTCAATCATCATAAAAAGATAAAAAAAATATTCTTTCGTTCCTCTTTTTATATAACTTAAATACATAATTGTAATGTAGCAGATTTTTTCAGTTTGAGTCTTAATCTTTAAAATAAAGAATATATATGCTTAGATACAAAATAACATACCTAAAAAAAACTGAAATATTTTATGTTTTCATTCTCATATTCTGTAAGCATAAATCATAAAATTCATTGAACGACATAATTTATTTAAAATATATTTTACTCATTATTGCAAACTTCATTTGAACATAGTTAAATTCTTATTAAATAATGATAAAAGAATTATTTTATTATAGAAATAAATACTTTGATTATCAAATGTATTTTCTCTAGTAAGTAGTAGTTAAAAATAAATTTGGACGACTGTCCGTTATTAAAGTTTTGTTCTGTAATATTAGTTTCATAAAGTAATATGAAAAAAGGAATTCATTTAATTATTTATATTTTGAACGACTTTCTGGATGGGAATAAAAATTTTTCAAATTAAGTTTTAAAGTATAATATTTTTATATTTAAAATAATTTTTAAATTACACGCGTTTTTCTAAAATAATCAGTTGATAAGAAAAATTGATTTTTACATAACAAGAATTTTAAAATAAAAAGGAGTATCCCTCCACTCGTAAAAATAATCAGAGCCTCACAAACTGAAAATTAAAAAAAAAAAAAAATGACTTGTCATTTTTCAGACATATCATTGGCGAAATTTGAAGTCGCCAAAACAGCGATAAAACAAAACTCTTGATAACAATTATATTTCCGCTACCAATCTCTATATCGTTCTGCATGAAGTTCCTGTTCAATATAGTTTCCCATATATGGTCACATTGAGCATTTTGCTCTCCGATTGGTCAGAAACTATTCGCTAATATGCATAAAGTTAGGATTCAGCCAATCAGAGCGATTCTGAGGCCAATGGTGGAAAGGTGGACATTGGAGTCATACCATATATGGTAAAGACTAGAAATCCAAGTTTGCTAAGGTACACGTGCCATAAAAGCCGGCTTCCCTTCTTTTAGGCCACTGTTTGTCGAAGTGAAGGTGTTCGTTCACAGTGTGGATTAGTTTCGTTTAGTGTAAGTTTCTGATCCTTGCTGAAAAATTCAATCTATTGGATATTTATATTTTAAAAGAGTGGGTGAGCTATTGTAGAAATGCTTATTCTTATGTTTTGTGTATTACTATTCTCTAAATAGAATTTTCATTAGAAAAATGACAGTTGACACTTTGTCTTGTGATTTAAAGGGCGTGTACCTGACACAATGTTCAGATTTAGCTGTTACCAGCTAGAACATTTAAAATTATTAATAGTTCAACAGTGAAAATTAAGATTTTGTTAATGGCACCGTCTAGTAAATAACACGGATGGTTACAAGTATTTAGTTAATTTCTAAGCATTTTACTAACTGTAGGTGACTTTTAATGCAACATTCTAATTGAACTTTAGAATCTTGTAACTGTAATATTTATTGTCTTGTACTCTAAAGCATTAAAATCTCTACTAAAATACTCTTGTATCATGTTCTTTGTAATATTAACTGTTGATGTATGTTACTGTAAAATGCATGCAAGTTTGTAGAGCGATATTTATAAGTTACCTTTAATCGGAATGCCGTGAATTAATTTGACATTGTAATCCTTGTAGTTGGCTTCTCTGAGTGTTTGTTTAAATGCTCTGTTTTTTTCCCCGTCTGAATTGCTTGTAATTTATTTTTGAACGAGTGTAGTATTTAAGTTTTGGGTGACTAAGTGTATTTGTATGTTAAATGGGGAATTTTTCTTAAATTGTAAAACTGGAAAAATCTATTTGTTCTGAAAAAACTTCTCAATGAAAAGCATGAGAATGTAGGAGTTAATGTTTAGATGCCTATTAGTAATGAACAGGTCGTTTAGAGATTCCCTCGCATTAAAGCGGCTGACGTATCAAAGTGACGTCAGCATGCTTGGAGGGAGGGGAGTATAATCTTGGTACTCTCCTGTGCCTCTCCCTCCCCTGCGCTTTTTAAAATTACCTGTTAACGCGAAGTGCGATCAAAATCTTGAGAGCGGAAAGCTAATAAAGTTTTGTGTATTTACGGGCGAATAGTCCCGCTACTAGTTTTTGGTAAAATATTAATATTGCAATTTAACAACGATGGGTTGCTAACAATGAAGGTGTATGTATAATGGGTCTTCAATTTAGTTAAGTTGAATGATAATATCAACGTAGCGTTGTCACTGTTCGTGACGGACATAAAGACTCTAAATTTTTAAAGTATACTTTGGGAAATTTATTGCGATATACGTATATATTGGCATTTCCAGTGTTTAAGATAACATATCGTATTTTTTATATACATAACGTCTGACTTTTGAAATTGTCTATTTTCAGGTTCTCAATCTAATAATCAATAATCATGTGTGACGACGATGTTGCCGCTCTTGTTGTAGACAATGGATCCGGTATGTGCAAGGCCGGTTTCGCTGGGGATGATGCACCCAGGGCTGTCTTCCCATCTATTGTTGGTCGACCCCGTCACCAGGGTGTCATGGTAGGCATGGGACAGAAAGACAGTTATGTAGGAGACGAAGCTCAAAGTAAAAGAGGTATCCTTACCTTGAAGTACCCCATTGAGCACGGTATTGTTACAAACTGGGATGATATGGAAAAGATCTGGCATCATACCTTCTACAACGAGCTCAGGGTGGCCCCTGAAGAACACCCAGTCCTACTTACTGAAGCCCCCTTGAATCCCAAGGCTAACAGGGAAAAGATGACCCAAATCATGTTTCGAAACCTTTAATACTCCAGCAATGTATGTAGCTATCCAAGCTGTCTTGTCTCTGTATGCATCTGGTAGAACCACTGGTATTGTTTTGGATTCTGGAGATGGTGTATCCCACACTGTACCAATCTATGAAGGTTATGCATTGCCTCATGCCATCCTTCGTCTTGATCTTGCTGGACGGGACTTGACAGATTACCTTATGAAAATCCTTACTGAGAGAGGTTACTCTTTCACTACCACAGGTAAATATTAAAATTATCAATCTTGGCCTTATCTTTAAGTTTTGCGAACCTGAACCTTAAATTTAGCCATACAAGATATCTTGAATAGTGTTACCTTAACATTTTCTTATTTTACTTGCGTAAAAATTATTAAATGAAAAATTTTGATGCTTATCGAGCTTCTTGTCTCTTGCAGCCGAAAGAGAAATTGTCCGTGACATCAAAGAAAAGCTGTGTTATGTAGCCTTGGACTTTGAACAAGAAATGGCTACTGCTGCCTCATCCTCTTCCCTAGAAAAATCTTATGAGCTTCCTGATGGTCAAGTAATTACAATCGGTAATGAAAGATTCCGTTGTCCTGAAGCTCTCTTCCAGCCTTCCTTCTTGGGTATGGAATCTTGCGGAATCCACGAGACCACCTACAATTCCATCATGAAGTGTGATGTAGACATCCGTAAGGACCTCTATGCCAACACTGTGTTATCTGGAGGAACCACCATGTATCCAGGTATTGCTGATCGTATGCAGAAGGAGATCACTGCCTTGGCACCTAGTACCATGAAGATCAAAATCATTGCTCCACCAGAGAGGAAGTATTCCGTCTGGATCGGAGGTTCCATCCTTGCATCCCTGTCCACCTTCCAACAGATGTGGATCTCTAAACAAGAATATGACGAATCTGGCCCAAGTATTGTCCATCGTAAATGCTTCTAAATGACTTTTTAAAAAATTTAAAGTAACAGCTGCACAGAACTACTCGTGTTCTTCCCTTCCCCAAAGAAATTTTAGTTGACTTTTTCTCTGGTAAAGACTGCTGCAACATAAGGTATTAAATAAAATTGTACAGTTGTGATACTGTTCCTGGAGCAAAATTACAAAGACCGAATCGTCAGTGGCCACTCTTCCTTAGTGCTGCACGTTGGACTCGTACAAAATTACTTACTGCTGTACCAGTCTTTTGTCTAGATGTATTTATAAATTGTGTTGTATACTGAGTTTCAATACAGGCGTTTGTTTACTTTTATGTCTGTTTCTTTTTGTTCAATACACTTAATTGTCTTGATTATGTGAAATGAAATAAATGTAATTTATACATGAATACTTTCATAATTTAAATATAGGGAGATTTCATTTGAATTTAATCTAGTTGAAATTGTTGTCTTGTTACTAACTTGAAAATTTGATAAACTAGTCTTAAGAGTTTTGGTGATATTCAATATATAAAGCAAGAAATTGTCTTTTAATCTAAAGGTTCTATAAATGAATTAGTTAAGCATTTAATATTTTTTTGATAAAGAATGCATAATAAGCAAGGGTTTTGAATTATTTTATACTAAATATCAAATTCTATTTAATATGCATGGTTTTTCTCTAGTGAGCTAGCTGACCAATTATAAAAAAAATCCTGTTACTACTGAGAAAATGTATTTGGTGACAAAGCTATTTATTGGTAAATACTACATGGTGTATGTTGGTTAGTATAACGTGAATTGCAGGCAAATCAAGTATTTACAAGGTTATAAGCTTCCTTTTGTAAAGGGAACTTGTGTATCAACTAAATTAAAACTAGTTAATTTTTTAGGTTAACAATTTCTCATTTCTTAAGTATCTCCACCTTAAAGTAATCAAATAAGCCTACCCAGTTGCTTTTATGACAAAATTCTTGTATATAAAGTTCCCCGTAATCTTACTGATATTTAAGTAATCGGGAACTGTAAATAATTCTATTACTATATGAAAAATTGTTATAATACATAACAGAGAATTTAAAATGTTGCTAATTTAACCATACATTGGGGAAATTTCATTATTTTCGCCAATTAAAGAATCTTGATGGTGTTCTCGGACTTAGGACACGAAGAAGAAAAATATGCAATGGCATGTAAACAAAATTATTGTTATGTAAAACTACTCTTTAATTTTGGAAGTGCAAGTTTCCCAACTCAAGATAAATGAAATTTGAAGAGATTCATCTATGTATTTTAATTGATATATAATTGTACAGATTTTTTCAAGTTCATCTAAAACATGCTCCATTTCTCTCGTTTGGCACACAACATGCTATCAATGATTCTTCAGCACTGCACTGTAGGGCAATATTTGAAATAACTTAATTCCTGTGGCAATATATGCAGTTATATTAGAAGAGATTTAATTTAAAATATTGTCTTGCAATGCATGAGTAACATCTGAATATTGCCTTGCATATTTATGTGCCTTTGGTATCTACACAATAACTATATTGATAACTTAACATCAAATTTTTTTCATTGGCCATTTGATTAAAATGTAGGTATGTATCTTTGCAGAGTAATTAAAATGAAAGTTCACTAAATTAAAAATGTGTCAAAATTAAAAGCCTATAATGCATGATGTGCATCAATTTAAATCCTTTAGACTGCAATTATACTCGACTTGTTATTTCAGTACTGCAAACTTATTTAACTTAGCAAGAGTGCTACTGAGAACATGCATGCTATAAGTGAAATTTTGTTGATAGGTTGCCAATGCCTGGGTTATCTTTTAGTAGAATCATTACTTAACATTCTATTACAAATACTAAGTTGTAGATAATCAAAACTGATACTAAATGTTGGTTTCTACAAGGGTTTCCATTTTTGGTGAAGTTCTGCTGCTTTCAATAAACCTCTTGTACAAACATTTCACTAAATGTAAGTCAATTTGAGAATTGGATTTGACTAAATGAACTTAAATTGACAAAATCGCACTAAATTCCACATGCAAGGGCAAAAAAATGGTAAATATAAATTTGACAACTGTACTTTAATTTCATATAATGGAGTTGTATAAAAGCACTGTACATATCAAAAGGGGAAAATGACTAAAATATGGGATATTCTCATTGGACACATGAACCAATTACTAGTAAGACTTGAAGCATAAGTTATTTGTGGGGCATTGTGTTTCAAACCATTAATTTCTAGAATTTCAAATATTCTAAAGGAGCTGCAAATTAGTCAATTTACATGCTTAAATTAAGGGTTATGATTTACATATGAAGAATCGTGCAGTAAAATGTAACTTCCACAGCATATCAATCTGAGGATTTTAAGCCTGGGTAGATTTAAGTGCATCAACCTTTTTTCTTCCAGGCCGCATACATACGTAAGCTATTTCTTTCGGGCTGCAACATGAAGATTAATGGAGGAGCAATGGTTTAAGACCAAGGTAACAGAAAATTAATATTTTGATCAATATTTTAAAACTCCCCTATTTCGATTTTTTAAATTTTTGTCACTGAATTTTTCTTAATTGGAAGAATTTAAGAATCGCACCTTCACAATTTCTGTATCCGTAAACAGTTTCATAAAATTACCAATATAATAAATTTCATAGTGTGCCTTTGTTACCACTGACAAAACTTTTTTTGCTGTAGTAAAGATTATTCCAGAAATTTTATTTATCACCTCTTGAAATCGATCTTCGAAGAAAAGTGTCCTTGAATGATTCCTTTAACAGATTTTTAAATCCAACAGTTTCGTGACAAATCAAACAATTACTGATCCCTGCTTGTTTATCACTACAAAATAGTCAACTTCCTAATCATCTTGAAACAACCTATTTTCTTCAAATATCTTTCACTCACAGGATATGAAAGATAGTTAAATTAGTCCCACTCATAAAATGGTCACTACTCCACTCTTCTCTGTTATCCCTAATCAGAAAAAAAAATCAATTCACACCTATACGACATCGACAGTAAAAAACAAAATTGATGTATTTGATTTCTTTATGAAAATTTGGTGGGAAATTCTTTAAGAAATGAATTTCTTTGAGCAGTGGACCGCAGGTTGAGTATCGCTGCTCTATATGGTAGGTATTGTGACCATTCAGCTACCATGGATATAAAAAATTTATACCTAAAGACATTTCTATCAAAAAAAAAATCTCAAGACCTTCAACTAACATTTCTAAAGAGGGTCTCCGGATATTACTTTTGGCAATGCTAATTTATATTATATACAATCTATTTTCTTGAAAGTAGAGATAGTTTATTAACTGCCCATTCCAAAGCAACAAGAGGACTACCAATAACAGGCCTTATAGTTTTGAGCATTGATAAAGTGATGAGGATGACACCCAAGCTGTGGCTTGCCACATCAATGCAAAGATTTAACATGCATCGGCCCTACATGAATCTTAGATGGCATCAGGACTTGATTACAACAATAATGGTCACAAGCCCACAGCTAATGCCTGGAGCTGTTGCTCAATTTCAATCCGAGAATTTAAAAAAAGCCTTGCTAACTGGCACCTTTAACAAATGAGTCATCCGTGTTTCATTTACCTAAGTTACAGGAAAGTCTTATCTATCACTCAAACTAGGACAAAATTAAATAGTTGTACATGGCCAGTAATTGGCATCGGCTGAAAGAGGACATTACGTCCAAGTGCTTCAGTGACAGTTGTACGCGATACTGTCTCCAAATATCAGAAATAAGTAACATACTTTACAAGTTTTAATAAAAGAGGAAACTTCAGAAAAAAAGACTAGTGAATTACAAGATAAAACATTTCAAATTAGAAAGTGTCACTCCACTATATTTACCCAATCGCATTGAAAAATATCACTACAAAGATGTTATTAAATTTTTTTGTGATCCCTTGAATACATTTTTTATGAATTTGAAATACAATTCTAATATGTATATTAATTTTTCACAAATAAATGAATTCTCACAAAATCTACCTTTATGACCCATTCTACAAATCAGCAAATTAAATCAGTTTCAAACGAAACAATTTTTCCCCAAATACATTTATACCCAAGTGTTTAATAAACACAAACAAAGCCTGAACCATTATTTTTGTTTTAACCTAATATATATTATATAAATGATTTAAAAATTGTCTCTTGTGCAATTTACAACTTTAAAAAGCACATTTCTTTTTATTATAGAATATTTAGCTATGTATCTTTTTTTATATTTTAAACAACCCTACTAGCCTAAATGAGATTCTATTCTAATATTTATCCAGTTTTAATCGTTTATTGTATTCATTATATTCAAATGACAGGTTCCTAGCCTTGTTTGAAACTTGAGGGGGGGAAAAAAGTGATGTGTATGATATTGAATATACAGCATAATATCCACATTGTGCAGACACACAGCAATAAAGGTATAAAGAGGGTATAACACAATATTCACATTAGATGTGTCAAGAGATGCAACAAAGCAAATTTCTTTTCCTTATGTTACAAGAACAAACACACAGCACAGCATAAAAAATCAACATTGTGATTCCTGACCTAAAACATATTTGTGAGATTCCTTTAAAAATGATTTGTCATTTAAGTACTATATATAGTCACAGGGTTGTAGTTTTAATTTTACAACCCTTAAAGTTACTATTTAATGAATTTTAACATATTGTGAGATTGTTTTTTTAGCAGTTTAAGGTAGTATTTTGTATACTAGTATAATATATAGGCATATATAAATATAAAATAATTCAAAAGTAGAGTGAATCATTAAAAAAGGAAATAAAATTATTTATCAGTTAGTGAAATCATTTATTTACTAGATACATGTAAACAAAGTATTTGGTAAGTATACAACTGTCGACCAGTACAGATTTCAGTTACAGAATGTAATGAACAAATTTAACAATAAAAGACTAAACCCTAAGAAAAGAAAAGAAACTAGAGATGTGTGGAATGATTAAATATACATATGTTTGGTACACGAAAAACGTTTCAAAAGGCAAATGACAGAACTATAAGACAAAACAGATTTCTTTCCACTATCACAATGCATCAAACATAAATTTGGTAAGGCATAGTTATCCATTTATTAGGGAAGAGTGCCAAAAAACTAAATTTTGGCAGTACTTGGATAATCTGTGATTTGTTAGCATATATCTATTAAGATACCAAGTTAACAAGGTAATGAGAAATGTGTTAACTTTCACAATATAATTGAATAAAGAAAGCAAAACTTTACAAAATAAGCCAAAATTGTTTTGTATTACACAAATACAAGCGAAAACAAGTTTCCCCCACACATTTCTAAATAACAGACATTTTATTGAAAATAAAAACATCAAAACAATTCAACAGTTAATTGCTATTTTTATTTGAAGTAAAACAAGACAAATGTACAAATTACTGCAAATTAACAGATCTATGGTTATCTTAAAGCTTAAAAACAGGAAGAAAATTATCAAAAAGGTGAAATTATGAAGTTGTACAGAATTGAGTAGCAGAAAAATACTGTAAATAGAATTTCAGTAACTCAAGACAATGCGGTGTGACAAAAACATTATTGCTGAACTGTGCATAGCTTTTTTATACATGCTTGGCACGAGCAATGCAGGCAACAGCATGCAGTTTCAAATGGAATGAAACTCGCTGATTAGAAGTATGCAACAATTAAAAATTTTCAAAGTCACAATCGCTTTATACATTTTATCAAAAAACGTGACTTATGAAAGAAAAATTAAATGTGAATATTACAGTCTGTAAACTGAAGCTCTTCCATGTGATGTTACTCTAAATCAGGAAGTTCTGAAAGAGAGAGAGAGATGAGACATTTAATACAACATTAAAAAAAGGAATATTAATTTAACTACTTTCAAAATGGTTTTGGAACTTCCATAAAAATTAAATTTATATTTCATGGTTAATAACATAATAAAAATTTTAGTAACAAACATTTCAAAATAATTGTAGGATTTTGTATGCTCAGGTTGATTAAGATATGGGAAATTCCGAAGTTATCAGTTCAGGTTTAGTAAAGATTTGTGATAATCTCCAGTTTCATATACATCCAACTCTTTTTACAAGGTAGATATGTTCCAGTGTAAAAAAATACTTGCAACATATGGTAAGTTTGGGAGCATGTTCCACAACTTTAAAAAATCGTGTCAGATGAAAAAACTCTTACATATTCCCTCCCCCCAAAAAAATATGTTTTATACTTATAAAACAAAACAAAACAAAAAAATTTATTACAAAAAAGATTAAAATTAGAGTACTGTGAAAATTTAGTCTATAAGTATACACAACATATATGGATTCAAATTGAAAAAAGGAATAAAACTACTAACTATTCATCGTAACTCAAACTGGATAAAAAAGGCTATCACCTATAGATGTGTCCGATATGTCTTGCACAACTGCCTGCTTTGATTCAAATGAGGTATTTCATTTGTTATTAACAGCCTCTACTGTTTTTTGTTACAAGTCAGTTATAAGTGGTTGCTTTTTAAAATTCTCAAGTTGCTTATATCTTTCTTGATATCCTGCTTAAGATAACATTGAAATTTTAATGTATGCTTTATGTCAGGATTATGAGTGAGAAAACGTTGTGTTCTATACTTGTAGCAAATTTCCAACCCTCGTGAATTAAATCAGCTGCTATCAGCTGAACTTCACCTTTGCCTTTATCTATATCTTTATTATTATAAACTGTCATAAATTCGATTAAATCACTCTCATCCAAAGGGCTTTAACACAAAATACAATCATACCGAAGAACGAGAAATGGTGTGTTCAAGTTGAAGTACAACACAAAATAAAGAAAAAAAGTGATTATAAAATTCAGGTATTCCCCATAACTAAAGAACACAAAGTAAACAAGGCACTAAGTAGACCAAGTCACTCACACATATGTGGGGATAAACTGACCATCTTCTGCTTATACAGTTAAAAAATTATATATAGGAGGAAGGGGAAGAGAAGAGATTTGTGCTATAATAAAAAATCCATGTAAAAAAGTAATTACTGTAAAATCCGGCATACAACGCACACTTTTAACACAAAAAATAAGATAGAAATTAATGGGTGCGCATTATATGTCAAATGTAAAAATGAAAGCTCATAAAATAAAAAAAAATGTGCATAGAAGAAAATTAGGCTTTACATGTATTGTTACACTGCTTATTATTTAAAATAAATGACATTCTTTATGAATTTAAAAGTGTTGTAGTTTTAGAAATATACTTTTTTGAAGATTGGAATAATACATAAAATAAATGTCTTCAAAACATAAGAGCATTGTGCATGTACATTTCAGGTTCATTCGAAAACGGGGTGTACGTTATACGGAAAACACGCCAAAAAAATTAGAAGTTGCAGCTTGAAAGTATAGATGCACGTTATAGGCCAGATTTAATGGTAAATGTAAATTTTAAACTGTGTGTGTGTGTATATATATATATATATAAAGAGTTGGGTGTACCATTAAATTAAAACACAAATTAAGGAAGGTGCAATTTTAGAAAATTTTTTTCATATTAAATTACAGAAAGAAATAATAAACAACATATTTCATACAAGGACATATTTTACACAAAGGATCAAAGTTTAAGAAGGATGATTGTATTTAAGAGTATTTTGTTAACTTCACGTTAAAAAATGAATAACTTTATTGCTCAACTCCTTGGAAAAGATGATACTAAGCTAAAAATATATTTTATGCTAAAGATTTTCTAATCCCCGTTACTTCTTGTAGAAAGTTTTAAATTAATTGCACAACTTGTATATGTTTTAGAAATTCAATTCATCCTTAACATATATGTTTCCTTCAATTGTATGAATTTGAATCAACACTTTTTGCAATCATTTAGATAGTTTACATTTCTAAGTTTGTTCCACATAACTTAATAAAATCAGAATAGTAATAAATGTTACAATTTAGAAATATTGTTGTCTGTTAGCAAGATTTCTTTTACAGGTAGAATATTTAACAAAAAATTATTTTTAAAGTTTCAGTAAAAGAAAGTTTTTTTTACTCTTTTTTGGCATGCCCCTCAGGAAAAAAAAAAACTTCAAATGGAAACTGAAATAAAATGTTACTAAGATGTGCTTATAAAACATAAGATTTAAATACTTTGAATGTACTGATGAACTTCTTAAATCATTCATCCCAAGGTTAAAAAAAAATTCAGTTTGAACTATTGTCATCTATATGCATTCTCTTCGCCAATTATTAAAATAGTCACATGGATTTATTGAAAACTTGTAAGATCAAAATTGTTTTCTATTTCAAAGAAAGCTTCTTGGATCAATACAAAATTCTCTCAACAATTCTATTATTCACAGAAACTCAACTGCATTTTTTTAACAACATTTTTTTGACACATATGTTTGAAATAACCATAAATTCTCCCAAATAGAACACATTAATTTTCTTTTAATTTACAGTAATTTGCCCCCAATATAAATATACCTTCCACAAACAATAAATCCTAAATTGTAGAAATACCACAAGGAAAGGAAAATTAATCTTTTGAGATGTCCTATGTATATTATCCCTTAGAAGAATCCATCAAATCACATAAAGAATGTGAAACAGCATAATTTAGATAGAAATTTTTCTTGATATATATGGCTGAAGTTGGCAGTAGGTAATTCAAATAATTCTTATAAACAAGTGCATAACATAACACAATATAAAGAGGAATTTGTATGTGCTATACTGTGAGTTTATTTTTATTTACACTGCTCTAAACTTTACTATAACTACTAATTCTCATCACTATTTCAATTTGTTAATTTATAAAAATTACTGAAAAAATAATTTTTTTTTGTACACTTTTAACGGTTTGAGGTAATACAAGGGCTATTTTTAAAGTAAGGTCCGTTGGTGCGTATAGTTCCCTAGTTCGTGCGTGTGCCGCAATGAATCTCTGCGTCACTGAACAGCAAGCATCCTTGCTAACACACTCGTGCCATTTCCAGCTGTGCATCTTTAAACATGTTGGCTGCAGACATTCATCGCCAGATGAAAGTTTATGGCCCAGAAGCAATGAGTAACAGCAAAGTTCCAAAATGGGCGAGCAAACGTTCATGACAAAGAACGCTCAGGCTGGTCCTCTGTAATCATTGATGATTTGATGCAAGTAGTTGAAACAAAAATTCGCAAGAACAGGACATTCACGATAACCACCCTTTCATTGGAATTTCCCAACGTTTTTCAGTTGGTACAGAATTATGACTGAAGACTTCAACTTTAAAAAATTGTGTTCTCGGTGGGTACCCAGACTACTCACAGCGGAACACTTAAGAGAAGAGGTTTGCCATTTCATTGGATTTTTTGATTTGTTATGAGGAAGAAGGGGATGACATGTTGAGTCAAATCGTTACTGGAGATGAAACATGGGTATCCCATACCACCCCAGAATCAAAGCAACAGTCGATGGAATGGTGACACACATCCTCTCCTGTCAAGGTCAAAGCACAAGACTATGGCAACAATGTTCTGGGATTGGCGTGATGTTTTGCTGGTGGACTTAATGCCGCAAGGAACAATGATCAATTCGGGTACCTACTGCGCAACTCTACGGAAGCCCCGAGGAGCATTGCAAAACAAATGATGCGGCATGCTGTCAAAAGGTATTTTGCACCTACAATAACGCAAGGCCTCACACTTCTTGAATGACTCGGGAGTTAATTGAATCTTATGGCTGGGAGGTCTTGGACCATGTACCATAGTCTCGACTTTGCTCCAAGCAATTTCCACCTTTTCCGGTACCAAACACAGTCTTAGCAGGAAGTTTTTCAGTGACAACGAAGTGAAAGCAGCTGTTAACTCTTGGCTGTCCGACTCAGCGGCAGACTTACCCCGCTACTAAGTAGAAAAATAGGAAAAAGTATGCAAAACCCTAAAATAAAAGTTTTTTTAAACAAAATATTGTCATTTTTTAAAAATGGACCTCACTTAAAAAACAGTCATTGTATGATTAATAATTTCCTCAGTAATGTCAAGCCTAAAATTGCAAAGGAATTCAGTTAAGTATAGTACTTTTTTACGGCTGGACATGAAAGTAGTTTCAGACTCAAGTTAAAAAATAAAACTCACATTAAGACTAACTTTTAATAGTTTTCTTTACATCAAATGTTCCTAAGATAAAAGTTAGATGCCCTTTTTTCATATTATTTTTCTAAAGTCTTCCCCACTTTAGTCATCAAATTACCTAATCAGTTTTAAATCATTCAAAGTTGTAATATTTTTAATACTCCCCCCCCCTTCAGGAAACTGGTATGAATACAAAAATTTCCTAGAAAAAAAAGACAGCTTAGTTTTGTTGTTCAATAATGACAAAATGTCCTTTTAGGATTTTCGCATACAGTTTTTGATGATCATCTTTCAACAAAAATAACTAGGTTTTTCGTACAATAAAATTCTACCATTAAAAATTATTATAGTAGAATATTATACTTTAAATCAATCATGTTCTAGTCCATAAGTTAAAGGTCGACAAAAAATTATGCACAAGAATAAAATATACGTAATAAATCTTAACCACTCAACTGCCACCTGAGTGTATATATGTCTAGCTCAACCCCCAGCAATGTCTTTCTGAGATACGATCCTTTTCTTTGAGCTGCTCTTTGTAAATTTATTCCAAATGGCTTTGGAATGCAATAGACCTTGGCATGTTTCCAAAGGATTTACGTGTTACAGCAAAGAATTTGCTTATTTATGCCTATCCTTCCTCAATACATTGCAGAAGCCTGCATAAATTAAAAATGGTGACACTGGAGAGCAAATTGTCTAACTTTTAATCGGAAGTTGAGGGATTAATGATCTAAGTTTATAAATTTTGAACTAAGGTTAAGAGACAAGGACAATGCTCGGGCTGTACCATTCTATCTAATTTTTTTCAAACACTATGGGAGGATAGTTGGATTTAAGTTGTAATAGTTCTTAATATTTTATGACTGATTATTAATACAATTAACTGAACATCTGGCTCAACTTGATCAATTTTTCCACTTAAACTCTGCCATAGTGCATGGGATTACCCAACACCAGAATGAATACACCTTCAAATATACAAATTAATTCTGTACCCTTTATAAAGTGTTTGGATAAAAATTTAGAAAATAACAATTTAAAGAAGATAAAACAATAATTACTTTATATTCTAATTTAAAAATGTCATACCTTCGTCGTCACTGTCTACATTCTCATCTTCCTATAAGAAACAAGACAAGATTAGTACAACATATATTCACACACATAGATAGAGGTCTAATATTTGTTTCAGCTGATATTGAATACAAAGAACTATGGAAATCAATAATTTTGGTGAAGTTATCTTTAGTATTCTTAAATTTAAAATAAATATATCAATTGTTTTGAATACATGCAAGGTGGAACATCAAACTTTATCATTGCTAAATTGTAATTAAAAGCTCATACAAGAATATTCGTAAAAAAGTTAATTGTTCATTTATGACAAAGTAAACAGAGGCAGATTTAATCTTTTAACAAACTAAGATATTTTTCATGACATGTATGTATTCAACACTAGTTTTCAACTTTTAAAAATATTTGATTATTTAGTTTTGAATTTATGAAATATATCACAGTTGGGAAACAACAATATAATATGGGCTTGAATTACCACACTAAAACATCTATGACCACTCCTAATTTTAAAAAATACCAGATACTAAAATTGAAACAAAAGGAACATCTTCCTTTAGTTAGTTTGTTTCAACAGGAATAAAACTAATTTTTCACAATTTTTCCATTAACACTATCTTTATCTGGTTTCCATATCAATATAAAAATATATTTATACATTTTGATTAAATAAAAGACTCAATTTTCAAAGCTTTTATTCTTCCTACTTTAATTGCAAATACAATCCCTAATATATAAAAAGTTATAATCCAAGAAAATTCTTTTAAAAATGAATGAAGGCAAGAAAATTCCTTTTTATTCAAAAGTTAACATGTTAATTCAAATAAATTCTTAAATAAAAATTTTAATTTAAACTATTAAAATTTATATGTAACTAGAAAGCAAGATGTATAAATATGATTAAATAAATTTTCAAGTTAAAAAGCAAAACAAATAAAGACAACTCTGACCCCACCACACACTAAGCAAAGAATTATTCTTTCAAAATAATATACTTTTTCAGCAATCATTGTGATCCAAGGACTGTTACTTACATAACTAAGGTCACCACCTTCACTTGCACCACCCATTTTACGCATCATCTACAAAAAACAATAAAACCATTAAAAAATATAACAAAGTAGACTTAATTCATTAATCGTCAAAATAATTTAATTTTTTTAAACTTTAAAAACTAAAATCATCACCAAGAATGTACATGCTCAAAACAATACAGGAAAAATCTTTATTAAATTTTTTTAACAACAATGATTGAATAAGTTTCACTAAATTAAATTTTATATACTAGTTACATTTACCTCTCCAGTATATTTCAAAACGTTTTTCCATTAAAATGAAATCTGTAAAAACACAATACAAAAAGCAGCATTGATTTTTCTTCACTTAATTGCTTTAGCATTATTTTAACATAAAGTTAATCGGAACACAAGTCAGTATTTAATGAAATGGGATAAAAAAATATTTCATAATTTGTTAAAGTTGCTAGGTTAATCTTAAAGCCTTTTTTTCAACAACAAAACCCCACAAAGTATAATTTGTGGCAGTTTTTACAGCGAATAATCCAAAATATAAACTGATGATGAGTGTCACATAAAACAAAATTTATTATGAAAAATATCTATTTAAATATGTATGAAAATATTTTTTACAATTATCTTAATAAAACAAAACATTATATGCGGAAAAAAATCTTTTTTAAAAATTTTTTAGCTAGTTAACAGCAAAAAAATTAGGATCCCTCTTTACACTTTCAAAATAAAAATATTATCTTGAATAATGATTAAATTTATTAACAATTATTTTAAAAAAAGCCATCAAAATCTGATTCATTGAATTCAGAAATGAATAAATTCATTAAATCTTTGCTTGACATATCCGAGTCACTAGATAATGAGTCTTCATCGTCAGAGTCATTTCCGACAATAATACTGCATTTTCCAAAAACATTCTTTACTGTAGTTTCTGAGATGTCATTCCATTCTTCAATTTTCCCATAATTATTTTCCCTATCGGACATTCATTGTGGCTATAACTTCCTAACTTTTGATTACTTCACTGAGATGCGCTTTCATGGAGTCCATAATTAGAAAAGCCTTAGGATGAAAAAGAGAATCTTTCGTTTTCGCCAGATGCTCTGCAGCCATGACATCATGATTTGTTCATTCATCCAGCCTTTCTCATTCACACGAATTTCAATGCCTTTAGGAAAATTTTCTTTTAAACAATAGCATCAGTGGAAATTTCAAACCATTAGTAGCACAGCATGAAACTACCGTAAATGTTCTTTCATTTCCTGTAGTATTTATAGGAATACTGCTTGTTCCCTGAACATCAACGGTCCTGATAGGTGGTATATCAATTGATAATGGAACTTCGTCCATATTAAAAATCAAATCTGCTGTAAAATTATTTTAGATAATAATTTGTAAACAAAATGTCATCAGATCCCCTTCCCAGTCATCAGGTAATTTCCATCCAACCCTTGAACGACTAGATTGTTTCTCTTCATAAATCGGCAACACCACGTAGGCCCATCAGAGAGAAGTTAACAATATTAGTTTCTCAAGTAATAAGTTGAGCTTTCATTCTGATGTTTACTGTTGAGACTGCTTTTCCACTTTCTATCTCTTTCAAAATCTATTTATTTATTTCTTCCTCTAATTCTCCCCAGTGAGTTTTCCTACGACGATTAGCCCTTTTACACTGATCACATTTTTCGAAGTTAGTCTTGTTTTTTCTTTACAAACGAATATTTGATTTATCAACCAGGAAAAACCTTGCAGCTTCCCAATTTCTGACTTTAGTAGCCTCTTCTATAGGTTTTACCTTGAAATCTGCAGTGTAATTTACACGCTTTTGCTTCAACATGATGAATACTTTCAGGATGAAACAGCTCTAGTCAAGACAAAATTGGAAATGACGCTAGCAACTAATAACTATAACGTCCTTCCGAGGAACCAAATTTGTTCTTGAATGTAATTGGACAAAACCATTATGGAAATACATCAGTCGGTAAAAGCACTTTTTATTTATTTTATAAAACATAAAATGGCATTTCTTTAAAAATTTTATTGTTAGCTTTTCTGACGGAGAATGTTTTTTTCTCAGATAATTCGTGGTGGGTTATAATACGCACAACAAAATTAGAAACTTTTAAACACATAATACGTGGATTATATACAGGAAAATACGGTATACATATGCAAGCTTACAACAATTCAATGGTTTTATAAAAACAGGAAAATGGACTAATAACTAATACAGTAATATACAATTAAAATCTAATTCTCCATATTGAGTAAAAAGTTACTTGACTAAATTTAATAAATGTTTAACACAATGCAAAATAAATTTACATGTTAACATTTTTAATCATATTTAATTTGATTATGAAACATCATTTTCAATCAAATAATACTTTAATGACACCTATGTATTATCACAAGAACATCAGTGAAAGCTGTAAAACAAGAGTATGCTAGATTCCGATAATCTGATATCAGTTTTCACACCAACATAAGCATGACTTTAATATGGCAAGAAACATTACAACTTTCTGTATTTTCAAATGGACAATTTGAATTTCAAAAAATGAAAATGTGATATTTTAAAATAGAAGAATACTATCCAACATGACTTCAAATATACTAATAAAAAAAAGAACATAAAAAAGCTTCATTTAAAAATGGAATGGGCAAGTGGCGAGAGTGAACGAAAACAAATAAATAGCAAAATATATTCAACTATTAAATCTAATGGAAAGAAATTTCAACCCACAGAAAGAAAATACAGAAATCCACATTAACGTTTTAAAACTAAAAGCATGCAAACTTGTAATTTCCTTTTTGCCTACGTAAAAAAAGTCACTAAACTTCATAAACCTGGTTGTGATAATACGCAAGCACCAATATAATAGAGATTTTTTTCTTCATAAATAAGTATAAACAACAAAACAGTTTAATTGTCAATGAATGGTCCATAATTTCTGGTACTACATTCAAAACTGTATTTAATCACATTTCTTTTTTAGCAAGGAAAGAAACCTTTCACAGGTCTTCTGGAGATACCCATGCCATAGACTGCTGAAACACAGAGTATAAGGGTGATTGCATTTAATTAAAATATTTGCAGTATGATAACAATGACCAACTACTAATAACTATGAAAAAATTTAAGAAAAAAAGCATGGTACAGAATTTGAGATAATAAAATTCTAATGTTTAATATTATACAATTCCATTTTATTTTGTTGCATGAATATATTTCATGATTGGTCTTAGCATAAATAGATTTTAATACTTCAAAAGTGTATATTTGCCATTTTTGTTATGCACATTGCAGGTCATGCATTAAAACTTTCCATAAAAATAATGAATGTGAATAAATCAACATGTATTACTAAAAAAATTATGGAAGGGTTTATCGGGTTTGAAATTTTAACATGTGGAGTACATCCCAGAATCCAAAATCACCTTGAATATTTATGGTATAGACAATTATTTATGGTTACTTATACTGTAACATATTTTAATTAAGAAAATGTGTAAATACAATTCGAAAAATTCTAGGGTTCTTAAGAATAGTTAAAGATGAATTGTTTGTAATCATTATTTTAACTACTGAAATATCAATCCAATGATTTTTCTTTTATTGTCACATGTTCAAAAATTTCTCCCTCTTGCAGATTTCATTTACTTTTTATCAACCAAGTATTGAGGCTTAATTCTACATTATTACATTAAAAAAAAAATATCATGCTGAACATGAAAACAGATTTCACGTGAAAGGAAACATACAATAAATATTCTCCAATGAATCCAGAAATATTGGATTCTACTGATCAAAAAGAACTAAAGAAATTAAAGTGTCTAATATAAAATAATTTAAAATATAAAAAACTTATTGATCACAAATAATGTAAAAATTGAATTATCAACTATATCAAAAAAAAGTTTCAATACTAAAAGAATAAATATGCAGTTTTCACTATTAATTAAATTAAGGAACGGTTACTATTATATATACATTCAATAATCATTAATTCAAAATTATCGCCTTCTGACTAAACATATTACATAGCCATTTTTTTAAAGCCTTTCTGAACATTAGTTAAAATTGATTTTCATGTAAAAGAATTAAGAGTTTTCAAAGCACAAAAGTATTACCTCTTCAAAATCTGTTCCTTCCACTCCTTCATCTTCTGAGTCATCTTCATCTTTCCATTTATTAAAGTCAACTTTTAACCAATGGAACTAAAAGAAAATACTCAAAATCAAAAATTACAAATCCAAAACAAACAACAAATACAAAACTTTAATTTGAAACAACTTTCTGTATAATACTAAAACTGATAACAGACCACAAATTATCCAATAAAGACAGCAGTTAAAAGTTTGGCTTCTACTTATGCTGAAGAATATCACAAGATTTAAAAATAAATATTTTCTTATTTCAATACTCATTTTAGTTCACAATGGGGTAAATTCACAGACAAGTAGCGACCAAGTCGAAACCACATAATCAATTAATGACGCACTCTACAGCAATGCAGGGGCCCATTAGCCACAGGATTAATTTTGAGCACCCTCCTAACTATTACACGTTTATGTGAGAACCATGTGTCACAACAGAGTATACCCATCATTTAGCAAATAATCTTAATTTTTTTTGTTTCATTCTAGTTAATTTGTGTTAAGCCTCTTATAGCAATTATTCACACTATGTTAGTACACTTATAATACAGCTCTTGGCTATTTTTATGAAGTATATATATAATTTATTACATATTTGTATAAGGATGATGGCTCAGTGTATAAAATTAAACCATTAAATTTAAAAAAGCTTCTCACTGAATGAAATCTACCCATAAACATCTGTTTGGAGTTTGTAGAGCAATTGTTTTAAAAAAAAATTAAAGTTTTCTTTAGATTTTTGTCTTCCATAAATTATTGCTTTAAAATTATTAAAAATAAATGCAACTTTTTAAATTGCTGATTAAATACCTTAGTTTGAACCATTAGTGGCGAAAATGTCTTTTACATTATGGAATAAATTATACATACTAAATATAACAGAATGACTTAATTAATCAATCCTTTGTACCATCATGTTCTGAAATACAACAATTAAATTTGTAGAAAGAACTTTTAAATAAGTTTATTACTTGAGGGAAGTGGATACTGAATAGAAATAGATAGTATGAAAGTTTATTAAATTGTTGGAGTTACTCTTTAACGAAAATGTTTTAACACACATTATATTTAGAATAGTACATATATCAGTAATTCTCAACCATTTTTCTGCTATGGTACACTTTTAACAAATTCAAAATTTGGCAGCACACTAACAATAAAATAAGTTTACAAGAATTTTACTTATCTGAAAAAGACTGTAAAATAGTTTATGATAATAATTTTCAATGTTAAATAAAATATGTACAAAAAAGACAGCAAAATGTTTATTGAGTAATTAATTACAAACTAATTATAATGTATTTAATGCAAAATTTGAGCTTGATTTTAGATACAAGTAAACTGGAGCCTACAAGGAGATAAGTTCCATCAAAGTAAGTTAATCTGAAAAGACTGTAAACAGGCTATCTTAACATGTAAATAATGGGTTAGGGGAAGAGGATAGAAAATTGGTTAGGTATTAAATTAATAATTATGTTTTAATAAAAATAAAATCAAGCTTTATTTTATACAGTGAAATCTTCGGGCTTTATTCTTCATTATCACCATGATAAAACTAAAAGATCATAATATTTGTCACTGTATTAATTGTTAAGTATAAAATTTTATTTTTGTTTAAAAATAATAATGTTTTTAAGACAACCAAACAAAACACATTTAAATTTTCGATATTAAATGAAACCTACAATTCGGGAATCGGTTAAAATAAAAGAGTGCCAAACAGCGTTAAGCAGGGTCTTACTGTAATTTTGTTTATAATAAGTTGCAAAAATAATGCCACTCTCATTTTGTCGTTCTACTTTTAAAAGTTTCTATTTTTGTTAATGCTAAAAATCTGAATTCACACAAATATGTTGTAGCAATATTTTTTAAAGCTTTTTTGGCTAATTATGAGATAATCGCCTCTTAATTTTAATCCAAAATGAATTAATTGATGTTTCTAAAATTAAATATCGATGATTGCAGAGTGAAATTAGTTTTTCTTCTTCGTTCAAAGTTAATTCACAGACATATGTATCCATTATAACAAGTGGATTACAAATGCAATCCAATTTTTTAATATCTAAATTTGGAAAGTAATGAATAAAACTCTAGCCTCTAGTGTTTCAAAATGGTCAATAACAATTTTATGAATGGCTTATCTCTATAAAATGGTCGCATAATTCAGTTCTAAATTTTTTCCTTCTCAGAGTATAATTAATCAAAAAAAAAAAAAGTGGCATTTTTTAAGAATCTTGTGACACACTAAAGTGCAGCAACACAGTGGTTGAAAATCACTGATATACATATGAAAATTGCATGATACTCTAAACATAATAGAATGATTTATAAAACATAAAAAGGCATTAACTACTTGAGATGATTTTGTTTTCCAATAAAAAACTTATATCTAATAACTTCTGTTGTTCAGCATTTTTAGTTTCTACCATTACAAATATTTGAAAAAATAACATAGAATTGCCTGTCCAAAATTTACAAAAAATGAATTTTACATAAATAAAATCAATAAACATAATGAGCTCTTAAAAATATTTCTTTTAATTGAATGAGTAATAAGACTATAATTGTTTTCTCAATCTTAAGAGATTACAAATGACTTTAGTGGAATTTTAATATCTTGAAGGAAAAAGTATTAATTTCTCAAGTCATTTAATAATCCATTCTCATACACTATGTATTAATTTCTATGATACAAATGTATTCTTTTGAACAAGTTCCAGAAGGAAATCTAACACTCCCTCTTTTAAATCAATTAATGTCTAGCATTTATACATAGTCTGTAATAAAATTTTTTTATTTCACAAGAGAAGTTATTGCATAATAAGTACCTTGTTACTTCTCGAATTGTACTAAACCTTATACACATAAATGTTTTTTTATAGATTGTAAAATGTCTCCTTTTCAAATATTGCATACACCCAATAATTTTAAATTCAGAAGGAATATTGTGTTAGCATAACTATAAGCATGATATAAATCAACAAAAAAAAACATTCAATTTCACACAGTTCATTTTTTTAAATGCTAAGAATTATTCTCTGTGAATACTATAAAATCATCAATAAATTTCACCCTCCCAATGAATTAAATCAATTTAAACTTTACCAAGTAAATGGAATCTTTAGAATAGCTGCTCATGAAATACATATATTTTTTGAACTGGTCAAAACTTATCAGATCGGTTACCTGTTGATTAATTCATAGATTTGCCGAAAAATATATAAATTTTGAATTCCTAATATCACTTTAAAAATCAAAGTCACCAGTCATATCTATTACGAGTATACATACGCAATGGTTAACTATTTCTATGTTTATGCTGTCATGTCATTGTTACTGAATGTTGAAGTCATGTGACTAATATACAATATTTTTATAATTCAAAATTTACTCAAGCATTACATCGTAAAAAAGCAAAGGAATAAAAAATTTTCCCCCGAGAAAATTACTGCTAAGTTTTGAAAGATCAATAATTTACTTTTTTATCTTCTTTAAGAAGTCGTTTCCAGAACTCTTCTTCTGCTTTGATTAAAACAAATTCAGTAGCTCTATCTCTCACAGCAAACTTAGATTCCTAAAATAGTAAAACATAAAATTTTAAAACCATCATACAAATATTTTTTTTAGATCTATTATTATCTGTTAATAAATATACATATGTCTACCTTCACATTTTACAATTAATAAAACTTTCAAAAAAAAAAAAAATTTTAATTTTTACATTGATACTTTAAAGGTGATTTTAACAAATTTTAATAAAACCCCAAACATTAAAATTAAAAAGGAAAAGGAATTTGGGAAAACCACACACAAATATTTAACACACAAAGGGAATTTTTAACCAAAATACCCCAACAATTTAAAGGATCCTTAAATTTTAACAATTATAATTATTTTGAAAAAAGTTTTAAAGATTTTTATACAATTTTTTGTGATGTTTCTAGGTAAGTCAATATATTGATCCAAGTTAATATTTCAATTACATAATCATATACATATATATATAGAGAGAGAGCTCTAGAATTTTCTTTCTTTTTTACTCACACATTAAAGACAGATAAGTGCTCTACAAACACATAGCTCTCATGTACACAAATATCGTATCTTAGCTTCCCAACAATTTTTTCTAAAAATCATTATAAGAACTTTGGAGCATAATTATGATTCTTTCCAAAATGAATTACACCAAAAGGTTAACCATGTTCTTTGTTAAATTATTTTTGTAATATAGATCAAGGGTGGTCAACACGTTCGACCACTAAGTTAATTTTAAAAGATAGAGACCAAACAGACTGCATTATAAAAAAACATTTTTTTTGTTTTAACACCTATGAAAAGTCAACTGTAAACATTTGAATAAAAAAAGGTGATCTAAAAACAAAAAGTTGGCCACTCCTGACACAGAAGTTAATTTACAGTTTGTTGCAACCCTAGATAAAAAAAAAAAAAAAATATTAAATAAAATAAGTTACTATTAAAAAAGTAAGACCATTTGAAAATTTTTGTATATGTTGTCTTACGCCAGGCTGAATGCATGTTCCCCTTAAATTTTTTCAACTTGCTAGTTAAACTGTTTAAGTTTTTTTTTCCCAAAGTTCATCGGGAAAAAAAAAACACCATTCACATTAAAATAGGTACCCCAGCCTTTAAATGTGAGCCCTCACCCCCAATTCATAAAACAAAGAAAAGCATCAGACAAACAAAAAAATAATAATTGTATATTGCTGCAAAAAATTTACATTTTGGTTAACTATGATGAAGTGGTCATGGATGAGAAAAATAAAGAGGCTTGATCTTGATCACATTTATTTATGTTGAATATCAGGCAAGTTATTTGAGCATGCTTCTCAAACGTGCCAAAATACAAGAGAGGGAGTTAATCCAATATCAGGTTTTTATAAATAGGGAAGAAGAAAAAAATATATATATAAAATAAAGCCACATGTTTAGGCGAAGGTAATAATTACTTATTTGCAGAAATGACATCACTGTTTAGGAAGTGTTGAAACCCAGTTAATAAGACAGGTAAAAGCAATTAAGGATCATGCATTTCTTGAAATCGCTAATAGATTTATCAAAAATTCAAGGTCTAAAGAATCGGTAACATTAAAAGTTTTTACTTAAAGAAATTTTTGTTTTTACAATGTTAAAACTATATAGAACAAGTGATTTAATTCACAATTCAAATTTGCATTTGTATACAAAAAATTCAATTATTCCTAATAAAACTGAAAACAATACAACTAAAAAATTTGCCAAGAAAAACAATTGAGGATACCTAGTTAGTACCACTTAAACACTAACCCTGAATTAAAATTTACCTACCTTCAAAAATAAAAGTTTTAAATTCTAAAGGGAAAAAGATTTGTATACACAGTGGCCCCTTCTAATTACAGTTTAATTGCCCCAAAAACCTTTCCTTATCTTGAATTACTGGATCTCGGCAAAATTTCCCCATACAAAACAATTGAACTACCATTAATCCGCCCCAACCCCCAAAATGTCACCCCAGTTTTTTTTGTTCGGGTTTTGAATAATAAAAACGTATTTATACATATCAAATATTTATTGCAAAAAAACAAAAAGAGAATGTAAAAAAAAATTAATATCCTCACTGGTTTTTTCCCTTTTTTGGCCACCTTTTTTTCAGCTTTCACCTGTAGGCAGTTTAAAAAAAACTTTCCAAGGAGGTTTGTTTTTTTCCCCCCTCTCAAAATTTTTCCCGGAAATGAGTTCCCAAGTGTCATTAAAAAGGTCAGGTGCAACCCTGTTGCAATTTTTTTCTGGGTTTTTTTTTACAACTGTGAAACTCCCCACATTCCTAAGACCCCACCAACCAACCCGGGCCCTCGTTTTCTCAATTTCGCCGTAACTAAAAGAAAAAAATCATTTTGTGTCAAATTTTCAAAAACCTGGTATGTCGAGGTACCACTGTATATATATATGAAAAAAAGTATGTCACCCTGATTTACATAAGTAAGGTTTGAGTTATGAATGTTCCAAGTCAAAACTTTTTTTTAATAAACAGAGCAAATGTATAATCATTTAAAAACAGCTCTGATTTGTGTATGTTCAGAGCCAATAATGATGTTACAAAATTTGATACAGATTTTAAACAAGTTGGATAAAATGTTCTACTAAAAAAAAAAAAAAGAGAGAGAGAGAGGGAGAAGAAAAACTAATATTGATTTTATATGAAAAAACAAGGCAAGAAATTTAATTATCAATACTCACCTCAGGTTTAATCTCTTTAAATAACTCAAGGGTGACTTCATGATCCTTATTCTCTGTTCCACCTTTGCCCCTAAAAACAATTCTTAACTTTTTAAACTGCAAAACATTTAATTTAACAAGGCACATTACTTAAAATAAGCATGAAAAATATGTGTTACTTTTTTGAAAACATAAAAACAAACATTTCCTCCACAAAAACATATTAACAAACATGTTTTAACTAAAATTTATATAATTTGTATATTGAAACAATTACTGAACATGCCTTAAAACGTTTTTTCGAGAATCAAATTTGACAATATTTTTCAACAAATACGTATTGCCTGCAATAGACACAACTTTGAACCGTGACAACTTTTCTTTTGAAATAAGATCATTTCAGTGACTTGTTTCCAATCTCACCACCTCAGTTTTTTTTGTAAAAAAATATGAAATTTTACTAATATAAAAATGTTAGCCCATTCTTGAATTATTGAGCTACAAATTTCTCCATAAATAGGCTCCAAAAACAAAAACATCAATCTTTTAAATAATTAGATAGGATATAATAAAATATTTCTTTAAAATTCTAATTTCAAGAACAGTTGGTATAGTTGTAAATCACAGGGGAAATAAATACAATTATTCTATTAATTATAAAATTTTAATGAAATAATACAATAACAAAATATTTCAATATGAATTATTTCTACTTTAGAGTTAACAACAAGGCTTTAACAAGTTCAAATTGTCAACTCGCTGCAATCTGTAAGCACCTTACTTGTCCCATGGATGTTCATAAGCATATTGTCACACAGTAAAGTTTAGCTCCTCATGAGTTGGTTGCATGTAATTAGTTAGTAGGGCAACGTATCTTGTATTAAAAGATTTTGTACAATAGTTACTGAAGACAAAAAATCAGATTTCAAAAAGATCCTCACTGACTTACAGAAGCATAAACAAACATTTTAAGGACAAGTTTAGAAGAATTTTTATAGGTTTGACTACATTCACCAAACCGAGACTCAATTGTTGCATATTAGCTGGTCAAAGTGACATCATGCATTGTTTGTGTAAGCACAACTCGTCAAAATGTAAAACTACTGGCATAAAAATACTAAACTGAATGTTATAACAAAAATAGAAAAAATCTGGTTGGATCCTATTTTAAATTCTCAATTTGGTAATAAAAGTTTGGTGCCCAACAGTCACCTTGGAAGGCTTGTTTGGTAAAGGGTTTTCTTAGAATGGTTGCCTACTGCAGAGGAGAGGCCAAAAGGGAAGCAGCGATTGGAATTTCCCCCAATTTTGAATGAAACATGCTTGAAAAAAGCAACTAATTGGTGAATGAATGATTGATTACATCTTATTATACTAAGTAAATTCTAGGTCAATTCTCAGGAAACTACGTAATTCTAAGTCAGAGGTAGCCAACCTTTTTGGGAAGAGTGCCACTATCTGACAAAAAGTTATGCATGCAACTTCAAATTTTCCAACAAGCAAAAACATGAAAAAATGTAGCTTAGTCTTTTTTTTTTTAAATAAAACTTTCAAGCAAATAGCACATTTTTTTAATGCAAGCCTCAGTATATATTTAAAAATAAAATAAGACAAAAATTCAAATATAAGTTTTATTGTTGATAAATTTTTTAAAGAATCAGTGTGTTTTGATAAGTACAAAATAATATTTCATAAACTGGAGGAAAAAAAAAGTCACCAAGTTTTAGTGTGCCACTATTACAACTCAGCCATGCTGCGGGTTGACTACCCCTGTTCTAAATTAATTAAAAAAAAAACCCCACCCCAAGCAATTTTTTTTTTCAGTGTCAAAAAATTAAGCGGTTAAGCTAGAATTTTACCAAAGGCAAATTCAATTTTCTTAGTTCTTCCCTAATGTAATAAAACCCTTTCAATTTTAACATAGTATAAAGAGGTATTTGAGAGGTACACAGAAAACTTATTTAATCTGATTTTAAAATAACATAACACTCAATTTTCTGGAATAATCCCAGTTCTC
>BMAV01009179.1:0-19855 GCA_019973955.1 Trichonephila inaurata madagascariensis | reverse complement strand
CCCTAATTCATCGAACGCGTGCATATTTTAGGAATGGTATCACTGGGCGTCGAATTGCGTTACTTTTAATCAGAGTTAAGGGCACACTCAATATCGCAATTCACTTAAGAGTATCATTCATTTGAAGCATGAACGATATATAATTAAATATTTTGTAAAGGAATCAATTTTGCTTTATATATATGTTCGGTCATCCTCCATTTCGAATTTTTCTTCTTTAATTAAATGAAGTTTCTAATTTTATTACAAAATTTAAAAATTGGAATGCTGTTTCAAATATTATTAAGATTTTTCTCTTGCAAGTAATTTCTATAGAGTAAGCATAAGTAATGTTGAATAAGTGCAGACGCGAAAACGCACTATTCAATTAAGGGAGACTCAATATTACTGGACAAATTTGGAAAAAAAAATAAAAGGCAGAATAAGCAAAAATATTTGTCTATAATTTTGCCACACTATGCCTTGGGAGTTGAGTTCCTCGATACCTGGGATCTCTGTTCAACAAAAGAAATATGCCTGCGAAATCCAAAATCTGTAAAATTAACGATTTAAAACGAGGATTTTTTCCATACATCTCACCTCACCTTCGTTTGAAATGAATTTGTTCAAAAACTTTGTTTGCATTTTCTAAACACATTATTCTTAAAGACTATAACTTAGAACCATTTTTATACAACCAAAATTTAAAGTGAAATTTGTTTTTCATTTCTTCATATACAACTTATATATAATTGTGTAAAAGTTAAATGTAATTAAAGTTCAAGGATTAATATTTCTGTGATGATTTTTCTGTACAATAACACAAATTGAAATATGACTCATAAATCTAAAATAAGCATCTCTTTCTGTGTGCATAATCTCTCTCTCTCACACACACATACACACACGCGCGCGTGCACGCACACAACCATATATTTAATAAAATTATAAATTAAAAAAATAATAACATAAAATAACTGAATTAGATTAAAAAAAAAAATATTTTTTATAATTTAGATCCTTTTGATTAGAGCTATTTCTAAAAATTTTTGTCGCGAAGCAATAGAAATAGACAACTTTTAATAACCACTTTTAATAATATATGAAGAAGAAATATCGGTGTTTTCTTCTATGCGAATAAAAAGAGAAAACCATCGGTGCATTCTGTAAATAATTCTTTGTATCATCTATTCGATAGCGACAATAAAATCTAATAATCCGAAGAGAAGGCGAAATATTTGACATTTTATTACACAGCTAGAATAGAGAGAAGCGTATTTTTTTGTTTCTGTGTACACTTTCCACTCTACCAAAGTAATCACACTTTTTTCTATTTTGTTTTCTGATCACTTATAAAGAATGCAATAAGGGGAAAATAAAAGCAGAGCGAACAGACAATTCAAAAGATCCGATTCCTTTAAAGATAGCACTTTCTCTTTTCCACTCTCGAATTCCATTCGCTACTGGAATATCTTCTGTCTCATAAAAAGCAAAAGTTCAGAAAGAAGGGGAGAAAATAAAGCGGATGAAACAAAATCGAGGGTATGTTTATAAGGAAAGAAAAAATTACCTTGAGCGCACAAGAGTAGATAAAACCCATTGAAATGATAGAAAGTAACGAGAAGATATATTTTTGGAGTAAGTTCTCTTTGCGAACACAACACGTTGTGATCAAAAACCAAATTTTAAATATATTCATTCATAGAAAGTTACAAATGATGCAATAGCAGAATTGAACAGACAGTACAACATGTGATCATATTCTCATGCTTTTTAAAATATTACATATTAATATTTTAAAAAGTTATTTTAGAATCAGTTTCAATGTATTAAGCAAGGAGATCAAAAAAAAATTTTTTTCTAGGATACACATAGTCTCCTTTTTAAATCATACGTATCCTCTCCAAATGTTATATAAAAATTCTATTTAAAATCAATGTACGGTTTTCTTAGTCATAAAACTTTATTTTGTCCATTATTTGTCTGACTGAAAAAATAATTATTTAAAAAAACTAATCTGTTTCTCAATGTTGTTTATTGAAGATTGGGATGTATCAGTGTTTCCTATCACGCTCTAGAGCAGAAACTAACACTTTTAAAAGAACAGAAAATAATTGTAATTTTCTATACATTACTTGACATATTTATTGGCTTATTGTGAAGTTTCTAAAATTATTAAATTAAAATAAAAGTATATAAATGTGATTTTGCATTTATTGGAAAATCATTGTCCTGAATTAAAGGATATGCAAAAAAATCTCGTTATGTGCAGTCAATGTGGGATTCCACATATAGGTCCATGTTATTTTTCTCGTCTCGCAAAGATGAAAGTTCAAATTGTTTGAGCAGCATTCAAATTATTTTCTCCATGAATCAGATAAGGAAATAACGCAGTGTTTCCCCAACTTGGGCCCCCTGGGGGCGATAAATAGGGGGAGGGGGCAAACATATCAAAAAGTCGAGGATAAAAGATTATTTTAAAAGTTATAAATATTTACTTAAAGGAAGCAAAACATGATACATTCTGACATAAAAAAATACACTTTGCACTTTTATTGTTATCTGTTCCAATTTAAAAATTAGAAAAGAAAAGAGTAACATAATACCTTTTTATTACTTAAAAGTATACATAATTTCAAAATATCTATTACTTAAAATTTTCTTAAAATTTTTTTTTTAAAATAATTTATTTAAAATATCTATTAATTAAAATAACCAAAATATCTTTACTTAAAATAACTCTTGAATTTTATTACTTAAAAATAACTTACTGAAAATATCTATTTTTTAAAATAAAATATCATGATTTAAAGAAAAACCAAATTTTTAATATTTATCTTGATAATTTGGGGGTTTTAATTAAGATAGTATTGTATTTTTAAAAAAAGTCATTATTTTACTTAAATGCATTTTATTGTATAGGGGGGGCAAGTTATGATTAAAAATTGGGCCCAAAAGTTTGAAATTTTGAGAAACTGGAATAATGTGATCAAAAAAAGTGTTCTCAAAAACGATGTACCTTTTAAAAAATGTTAATTGATTTTGGGGATTACTAAGCCATATTTAAAACAATCTACAAAAATTTAAAAAAATGAACATAGAAAAAATGAAGCAACGTGTTTTTTTCATTATATCCCATACATCTCTGAAAACCCCTGGCTGCTTAAATAATTATTTTGGGTTTTATATTTTTTGGGTAAAAAAATCAGGGAAGCCCTTTTGGGTTTAATTTTCCTGTGGTTTGAAAATGGGGCAAAAAATAATTTTTAAAAGGCGGAAAGGTGCATTTTTGGATACATTTGGTTTCATGTGGAATTTTTCCCCCTTCCCCTAAAATCCCCCTTTTGAAAGTGTTTGGGGATCCCTAGTTCACCAAACATAATTTAAAGTAGCAGAATTGCAGGATGCTATTGGACACGTGGGATAGGCTACCTAACAAAAATTCTCTCTCAGAACCAACTTGGCTTTTTTAAGGTTTTGCTGAAAGCTGAAGTGCCATCTTTTTAAGGTATCCGAATACGTTCGAAACCATGATTTTAAAAATGGGCATAAATGAGATATTTAGAATCACTTAGATTAGAATACATGTATAAATATGTTTTAAGGACATTTTGACAAAAAAAATTATTTAAATACAATATTTCGGCTAAAAATTAACTTAGAATAATATTTTTTCAAAATGTCCTATTTTTGTGAAAAATACTTCTATTATAATAATATTTTGCCTGTATATAACTCAGACCGCTGTACAGAGGCTCAACTACGAATTTTGAAAAATTCTCATTATTTTCAGAGTTACAACCATTTAAAACAATTATCGGCGTTTTTTACTTAAAATTCCTCCCCTCTGTTGTCGTAAAACATGGATAAACCCACTTCTAAGTTATATATTTCCAAAATTATAGTTGAGCCTCTATACAGAGGACTGAGCTATATACAGGCAAAATATAATAATAGAAGAATTTTTCACAAAAGAAGAATATTTTGAAAATGAGTCATTCTATGTTCATTTTTTGTCAAAATATTGCACTTAAATATAATTTTTTATTGTAATACTATTCTTAAAACAATTTTATATACATTTTCTAATCTAAGTGACACTAAATATCATAAACATTATCCATTTATACGCTTTTGCAAAATCACCGTTCCGAACCTAGTCGGATTCCCTAAGACAAATCGTGATACTCATATGAGTAGTGTAGAAAACGGTGTGATTTAGAAATAGATTGCACTTATTCTGCCAGTTAGATAACAATTTTGCCTTCATAATATTACGAAGACTACTTAACTCTCTACCTGGTTTTCCCGTACACAGTACGGGCTTCCTAAAGCTAGCCGCAACCGGTTAGCCTGTACGCTGTACAGGCCCTGATAATTTCTTCTTTTTATAGCTTTCTTTTGAACAAATTTTTAATTCTTGTATTCAAATTGTGTTTACTTGTGTTCTTAAGAGATGTAGTATGCATATTGGTACTGAAATGCTTCTCATGCAGGATTTTCTTTGTGGAGAATGTGGGAATTTTTCATTGAAGGCAGAAATTCAAATTCTTGAAAATATTGTATAAGGAACAGGGATTGGCTAGGCAATATGCGATTTGTTGCTTCAAATGAAATGAAAATGGAAAGATAATCCGAAGAGCCGATATCATCTTTGTCCCCATTGCAACATGAAAGAGTTAGTATTACACCATGCTTCAAACTGTGTGTACATTTATATATGCACTCACACACAAATATTCTCAACTGTTTGAAAAAGAGGTTCGAGCATTATTATTATTATTATTATTTGTAAGTATGACACAAAATCTTTTAAGATACATGGAACATTTTTAGTAGCACGCAGAGTGTACTTATAAAAAACAAATATTTAAGAGTTTTAATGTTCCACAATTATAAAAAAAATGGTGAGAAAATTTTAAATTTGAAAATTAGCAGTTCAGTTTTCAAAGAAAAATATATCAAAGAATATTATTTATGCTAAAAAAGAAACGAAGTGTATTTCAGCAATTTGAATGTTTGTAGGAATAATTGCGGGTCATATGAAAATGTACTCGATGGATGAAGCAGAATCGGTAGTACATAATGAAATACATGTTAGAAAACAAAACAACAACAACAACAAAAACCCAAAAAAAAAAAACAATAAAAAAAAAACTCTTTAAATTTACAACTTAAAATTATTTTTTGAATAATTTTTCAATAGGACAAGAAGCGGATTTATCGATATTCATTAGATAAATTAATAATATTTTGTTTTGAGTTGAGGTAACAATTTTTGGCTATTATAGCAATAACTTAAGATGTTTTGAAGATATAATACATTTCCTATTAAATTTTACGTATCAGTTGTCGCGACCCTAATGTCACTGGGGAAGTTTGAGACACTGAATGATCAGGCATTGTTAGAAAAATAACTAAATTTATTTGCTTCTAACATTTTATTATCAATCAATGATATAAACCCAGGGAACATTCAAATTAAATGGCTATAAATTCCTGATTATGCATTTAACTGCGTGTGATTTGATGTAACACACGTCAAGTCTAACCTCGGCTCAACTGCATTTTCCGGTCTAAAACTTCTTTTTAAGTACACTAAGGGCCTCTCATAGTCACTTCGCATTCACTTTAATAGCAGCTTAAGGACTAACTTTTATATTTAATTTGCTAGAGTTTAAATAACATTCAAATTAGCATAAAGTAGTGTTTCTCAAACTGTGGGGCGCTCCCCCACCAAGGGGGCGTGATAACCCTACGAGGGGGGTGCGAGCATATCAAAAGTTGAAAATAAAATATTATTTTAAAAAGTTATAAAAATTTACTTAAAGGAAGCAAAACATAATACACTCTAACATAAAAAATACACGTTGTACTTTTATTGTTATCTGCTCCATTTTAAAAATTAGAAAAAAAGTAACACAATACTTTTCTTATTACTTAAAAATATATATAATTTACTTAAAACATCAATTAATTAAAAATAACTTACATAAAATATCTATTACTTGAGCGTAACATATACAAAATTTAATATTTGCCTTGATAATTTGAGTGGTTTATAATTAAGATAGTATTGTAGTTTTAGCGTCAAAGTGCATTATATACTATTGCATTCAATACATTGTTATTGTATGAGGGGGGCGCGAAGAAAATTATGATTGAAAATTGGGTCTCAAGTATTGAAACATTGAGAAGCACTGGCATAAAGTCAAGTTCTATCTACGGAAGGCGGTTTTAAAATCAAACAACAATTAAAGGAATATTTTTTCTCCCAAGAGATTTGTAAAAGGGTGTGAATAGGGCTTGTCACAAGTTAATGAGACCAATTCTTGAAGAGAATAAAATGTTACAAAATTGTTAAAAATTATGTTTCAAAAGTAAGAATGAAGAAGTAATTCATTTGATACTATTATAATTTCAAGCATTTTTTTGAATAAAATTTTAAATGCTAGCATATAGCCTGCATAGAAACAATAAAAGAAATGTCGTGTATGTGTGTAATATTCCACCATAGATTTGTTTTAAAATTAAAATGATGATGCTCATTTACAGAATGCATACATTATTATGTAATCATTTATTCAGGTAAGTTATTATGGGCATTTACGTGAAAAATAGGTTTAAAAATAAAATAAAAAAAGAAACGATCCTTACAGAAGTCGTGTGTGATGTGTAACATCTGACATGTCATCGTGGTAAATACGCAATAGTAACTTAAATCTGAAAAAAATGAATCGAGTATGATTGGAAATAATTTTCTATCGAATAATTATTTCTTTAATGAAAATTTTATTTATTTACAACAAGGACTAATGCAATTTTTTTTTTTTAAAAAAAATTTTTTCTTGTTCAATTTGGGGAACAGTGGATATAATAGATTTGAAAATGGACAAACAGGTATTTCGGTGACCATAAACATTTCTTCAAATCAAATGGTTCAAAAAATTAAAGATTTCCTGCATTTTGTATTTTTACCATATACCGAAGATGCGTGTGTGTGTGTGGTTCAGCTCTTTTAAAAACATACTATCACTCGCTTCCTATGATTTTGAGTGTGATTGAATCGAGTATGATGAGAAATAATTTTCTATTGAATAATTAAAAATATTATATTGGCAGCTACAGGAATTAACCTCAAAGTATGAAAAAGATACGCATTAAAATTTTATTTGAATAATTCCGTATTACTTACTCGTATTTTTTTAAGAATGTTGAACTTTGTCAGATGCTTAACAGTAAATATAATTATTAATATAGTATACACAGATAAATATAACCTCAGAGATTTCATACAAAACAAGCCCAAAGACTTTGACAATTGAGGGTAAGGACCTAAGTTTATTCTGAATAAGACTTGCTGGTATTTGCGAAGTGGAGTAAGAAAACGAAATTCAGTTTTTGAATTCGAATCTTTTGAAATGCTAACTTTAACAATATAAAAAAACAACTACCATTAGATTTGGATTTCGCATATATTCTGCTCTGGATTTACCCAGCTCTGCTAATCGCAAAATCATGAAACTTTAATTAGCTTGGTAAATGCTTAAAAAATTAGAAATATTAGAAAAAATCAAAATTACCCGTGTAATTTATTAGTTGGTTTTTTTTTAAGCGAGAAATTTTTTTTAATCACAATTAAAAATATTATATTGTCAGCGACAGGAATTAACCTCAAAGTATGAAAAAGATACGCACTAAAATATTTAATTCGAATAATTCCTTATTACTTACTCGTATATTCTTAACCCGGGATCACTCGCGCGGGGTGTTTGTTTTGTACACCCCAGCAATAAGAAAGGCCTTCTAGGATTCTAACAAGAATGTGTGCAGAACCACGATTTTTTCTGTAGCTGCACATTTTAGGTTATTGAACCTTCAGGCCTGATGCAATCAATCTCCCTAGGGCGATTGGTATGTAACGACGTTCAAAAGTTTATTTGGGGTGCTGAGAACACCCCGCGAGTGATCGAGTTATATTTTCGTACTCAAAGCATCTACGGAATAGTACGTTTTACTCTTTCCGTTTACATTTTTTTTTCAAATTTATTCATATGCATGCATATTTTATTTAAAATTTCAACAATTGTAGCATAAAAATAATATAATTCTTTAAAATAATTGTAAAATATATATATATATTTTTAATTAAATTTTTCAAAACATTTTCCGGAAATTATGACAAAAACTCCATGGAAAACGGAGAAACAGCGACTTCGTAGTCTATTAGATACTGTATCAAAAGATTGTCAAGATGAACTAAGTAAATTCGATGACTGTGTAATTTCGGAACCAAACTTTGAGAGATGAAACTTGAAATTGTAAATTTTTATAATATAGGCAGTGTTGATATCACTGATGAAATGTGCAGTATATATGATGTATCACGAATATGTATCCGTTGGCCATTGCGAATATTTTATCATCGACTTAATACTACAGGAATTAATGCTTCCATTGTCTATCATTCGGTTCTTTCTGAAAAAAAATGAGACGTTCAAGATTATTAGAGGAAATTAGAATGGGTCTTGTGCAGCCACAGTGGGATATGAGATCGGAACTCCCAAACCTTAACAAAACACTCAAAAGAAGCTTTACTGACATAGAAGATATTAAACAGAGCATTAATCCACCAAAAAAGTTGCGTTGTGTCCGTGGCGTTTTTACACGGGTAAAAGATGTAAAAATTACATGTTTTTGTCTTCAATGTAAGAAAAATATGTGCTTAAAGCATATGGATACAGTCTTCTCTGAATGTTTGGAAAATGATTAAAATATTATTTTTCTACTTTTTACTATCCTTATCATTAATTATAAAGTATATTTATTACTGGTATATACGTTTTACTTGTGGTTTATGAAAAATTACAAAATTGTGTACTTTAAAATGAAAATTTTGTATGTTGAGTTTAAATTAATGTTAGTCTCATTTGTGTGTAATAAATCTAATAATTTTATTTGTATAATACAAAAAACATCTTGTACTTCTTAAATATATATCATAATTAACTTAAAACTTTTTCATATTTAAATACACGAGTTAAGAATCTGGGGAGTTCTCTACACCCCGCGAGTAACGACGGTAGCACAAACAGGCGCGAGTGACCGCGGGTTAAGAACGTTGAACTTTGTCAGACACGCTGTATAAGTAACAGTAAGTATAATTATTAATATAGCTTACAAATATAAATTAATCTCCGATTTCTTACACAACGAATCCTAAGACGTTATTATTCATTTATCCTGAATAAGAATTCGAATCTTTTGAAATCTAAATTAACTAATGTAAAAAAAAAAATGACTAGACTTGGACCCCGATGCGAGGGTATGAAGAGACTCCACCACGTGCTCTCATTGGTCAAATCAAATAGCGCGCGCTTACGTCACTTCCTGTTACCAACTTCCGTCCCTTTTGACGAAATCACTCCGACAAAATTCAGCAATCGATAGGAAGATGTTTCACATCAATAAAATTTTATGGTTTAATCGTGTTCAAAATATTCTTGACTATCTTATAACGAATAAATTGCCTTTTCTCAAATGAACTTTCATACATTCATTTGTGAAAAGAAAAATACAACATTCCTTCCAAATAAATATTTTATTCCAAATAAAAAAATAGTTTTTAGACAATTATTTTTCTTTTTTTTCAAATAAATTTAGAGATCACATAAAAAGAGATATACACATTATCATATGCAAAATTCTTTTAGAATCTTCTATTTATAAGAACATTTCTATCCAATATGCTTCAAATTTTTATTCATAAAAATGCGAAGTCAGAAATACTTCGATCATTTGTCACTTTTTTCATATACTTATCCCAACAAATATTTTTCCATTCTTTTTGAATTTCATTCAACGCAATCATGAATAATGTTAAGAAAGTTTTCTATGATTTCACAGACAACTGACTTTTTAATAAAAAACATTTCACACTATAAATCCGTATTTTGAAACATCGCTCAACGTGTTAAGTTTCTTTCCTCGAGAATGAAAAATGAGGAACAAAGATCATGATGGATTTAGCAAGAACATTCAACCGAAATTTTCTGTTCTTCAAAGTGAAATAACAGTATAAGGAACAAAGTTTTAGACACGTCATACTTTTTTGAAAAAGTGATACATAAAATGAAAAATATAGCTTGGAAGATAATAAATCATTTATGTATTTTATTTGAAAGTATACAGGATGTTTCCTGAATTCGAATGGCAAATTAAGAAGTGGGTGGGTGGGGAATATTATGCAGCATGGGGACCACAAATCACCATTGGACATAGGGTCGCAAATCTTATTTAGTCAGAGTAATTTGAGTAAGCAGTTATAAAGTGTGGGGTGTCGAGTGGAAAGAAAAGGGACTTTAAGAGGTAAGAAATACATTTATCAGAAGCAAAATACTAATAATTGCGTTACAATACGAACAACGCAAATTGCTGCTCGAAGTCAGAAATTCAAATACAAATGATTGTCATAAGAAGTGTTCGAAGTTGAGAGTGAATAGGTCATAGCACATCCGACAGCAACAGGTGAAGAACTGTCGTAAGCGTTCAAACAAATCTGGCGTGTTTGTGATATCAGCTGAAGCGACGACGATCCATGTGGTGAAACTCCTCCACTGTAAGCATCGGCAACTCATTCATAAACGATTTCATATAGCTCCTGAAAGAAAAAAAAATCCAAGAAATGAATATCTGGGCACGGGGGTTTAAAAACGGCCCATCGCTTTTAATTCACCCCCGGGGTTTTTAAATTTTAATGGTCAAAACCCCGCCCGCACCCCCCTCACACACACGTGGAAAGCTTTCGTCCATAGATATAATACATAGTTTATATAAGTTAGTATAACGTTCTATAGATATAATAGATTAAAAACTGGAATTTTTCTCTCTAACGCTCCATAACCATTTTTGGGAGACAATTTCCCTAAAATCTGGCCTTATCGGAACTCTAATTAAAAAAAACATTTTGCCAAATTTCAGATTGCAGTTCTAGTACATCATGAAAAGGTTATTTTTTACATGATTATAACCTTTGTAACTCTCCGCCCCCTTCAGATACCGAAAAACCCATTCTCGATTGATTATTCAAAAAAGAAACATGATTGCCAAATTTCAATTTTGCAAGTCCAATAGTTCCGGTATTGTCGGAACGAGGGTATCACTTTTCTCTTGTAGATATGGATAACGGTAATGCTCAACGGCAATGACAGGATGTATGATGGAGTATCCATACTGAGAACACCGCAATCGAAATAATACCTATGACATTTTATTGAATTCAGGTCTGGTGAATTTGGTAGCCAGCGTAGCACTTGCAAATATTTGTCATCCTTGTACAACGAATCCTGGAAATTTCTAGATATATGATAGGAGTGATTGTCTTGTAGTAAGATTCCATCTTTCTTTAGAAACACAATCAATATGTATGTATATAGGTAATCGGCAACAATGGATACATGGGGAAATTTTTTGAGTATACCTTGCACAGGAAAGAAAAAATACCAAGAAATGTCATCAATGCATTTCCGATATCATAATACTACCACCACCATATTGGGACCTATTAGAAATAGATACAGATTGTTTATTCTTAAAGGCCTTTTGGCTAACTTGTAAATGTCTATCCATTTGATCGAATGAAAATTTAGAAAACTTTTGTGACAAGTAGTAGAAATCTATTTCTGGTATTGTTACATGTTATCCATGTTATCAACTGCAATTTCATCAACATGGGTCAATGTCCACCCACCTGCTTCAGAGACCAATACGTAACAGGAATCATTCCATTCTTGTTTAAGACGCACACCTGGAAGTCCCAAGACTCATTTGGCATGTAAGTAGCTCAAGTATAGCATGTAGATCAGTCTATATCAAGGGTGAAAAACTCGCCGCCCGACCAATGTATATTATTGTAATATGTATAGTATTGTAATGTATATTATAATGTGTTAAGCACACAATAATATATAATAAAATAACAAACTACGCAGAAGAAAAATAAAATCTGTAAAATTCTCTAAACGTTTTTGTAACTATACCCTTTTTTCTATTATTAAACAAAATGCATGCATTTATTTGGAATATATCACAGTTATAGGCAAATACGGTGTTTAAGAACACGTAATATCTAAAATATGGCAAGAGATGACGGATAAAAAGTGTTGGAAAAAGTTTAAAAAAAAACCAAAAAAAATTTTTTTAAAATTTTTAAAAAAAATTTCTATTTTTTAACTTTTAAACCAATTTTTTTAAAAAAAAAAGGGGAAAACCCCCCCCCAAAAAAAAAAAAAAAAAATTTAAATTTTTTTTGGGGAAACCCAAACCCGGGGTTTTTTTAAAAAAAAATTTTAAAAAATTTGGGGAAAAAGGGGAAAACCCCCCCCAAAAAAAAATTTTTTTTAAAAAAAAATTAAAAAATTTTAAAATTTTAAAAAAAAAAAAACCTAAAAAAAAAAAAAAACCCCCCAAATTTTTTTTGGGGGAAAATTTTTTTAAATTTTTTAAAAATTTTTTTTAAAAAAAAATTTCCGTTTTTTTAAAAAAAAAAAAGAAAAAAAAATTTAAAAAGGGGGAAAAAAAATTTTTAAAAAAAAAAAAAAAAAAATTTAAAAAAATTTTAAAAAAATTTTTTTTTAAAAAAATTTTTTTTTTTTAAAAAATTTTTTAAAATTAAAATTTTTCCCCCCAAAAATTTTAAAAATTTTTTCCCCAAAAAAAAAAAAAAAAAAAAAAAAAAAAAAAAAAAAAAAAAAAAAAAAACCCCCCCCAAAAAAAAAAAAAAAAAAAACAAAAAAAACCCCCAAAAAAAAAAAAAAAAACCCCCCCCCCCAAAAAAAATTTTAAATTTTTTAATTTTTAAATTATTTTTAAAAAATTAAAAAAAAATTTTTTTTAATTTTTATTTTTTTTTTTTTTTTTTTTTCCCTTTTTTTTTTTTTTCCCCTTTCCCCCCCCTTTTTTTTTGGATTTTGGGGGGGGGGCCCCCCCCAAAAAAAAACCCCAAAAAAAAAGGAAAAAAAAAAAAAAAATTTAAAAAAAATTTTAAAAAATTTTTTTTAAAAAAAAAGGGGGTTAAAGGGGGGGGGTTTTTTTTGGGGTTTTAAAAAAGGAAAAATTTAAATTCAAAAAAAAAAAATTAAATAAATTGGTTTTTTTTTTTAATTTTTAAATTTTTTTTTGAAGTAAGATTAGGGATTTAAGTATTGATAAAGGTCCCAAATTTTGGGTTCGGTTTAACTATTACTGTGTGGTTTTTTTCATAGTAGATTCTCGCATTATAATACTATTAAATTGTTAAACACTTAAGTTTTATTTTAATAAAAATCATTTAAAATTTTAAAAGTTTATTCCTTTTGTAAATTTTCACCCTCTTGTTTACGTGGGCAATCAAAGGAAAAAGGTCACCCTTTGAAAGGGGGTTTCCCCAAAGTTAGTCCTTTAGTTTGACACCCTTGGTCTACGTATACGGTTGCAACCAAAGTTTGACTCTCACATCAGTCGTATTTGGTATACTAATATTTCAATTGCATTTGTTTTCACGGAACCGTGTATGCAGTATTGGTATATTTTCAGCAATCAATACGTAAGCAATTCAATTGATATAAAGATTCCAAAATATTCTCACTTTTAACCGAAAGCCAATAATTATTCTCTTTTCAAGTCAAATAAATCGTATATTTTACCCATGACAGCATTGCTTGACATTTTCTGAGGCAGTCAACATTTTTAACTTTAATATCAATCATGCTGGGCAACTTTTTCAAATTTTCTTTGACTGCACCCTTTTTGCCTGTTAAGTAACAGGTTATCCTAATAATCTGACTCGACCCGTGGAACTTCGATTTTAAACTACCAAATATAACAAAAAATACTTTATTTTATTGGAATATTTTGGATTGCAAGAGAGTCATTCTCTTTTTTTAGAAACCATTAAACGTAAAATACTCATTTGGGGTTTCAAGAATTCTACTTGCTTATTGCTAAATGTAGTTCTTCAGATTTATGGAAACCTAAAATTTTAGAATTATGTGCATTAAATTTTGAAGCATTCGTATTAAATGCGGTAGAAACAAGCAAAGCTGTCCCTAATATTGTAAAAAATTTTCATCATGTACTATTTTAAAAAAACAATATAGACATGCAATAGTCATCAAATTTGTACAATATGTTTGGCTTAGGACAACAAAAAATTTTATTAAAAAGAGTGTTAAAGGCGTTTAATAATATATTGCAACATTTTAAATAATAAGGGAAAACAATTTTCTCTTTCGGGTTACATTAAAACAAATAATCTTAAACTATTCTAATACATTAAATATCAAAAGTAAACATTCTAGGCACTATAATATGAATTTGTATTTTTCGGAATATTACTTTTTGTGTTTTTGAAATAAAAACATTTTTATTCACATTTGAATGATCAATTCATGTTAAATTATCAGACAATGAAACACAATAGCAGTGTGATTTCCAACAATGGATAAAAAACAAATCTTTTCTGGTAACATTTTGCATAATACCTTGTTAAACATAATACAGTGGCTTTTTTCAAAAACATTTTCTTTTGTATATGATTGGGATCTCCTTTGTAAGAACAGTATCAAAATTTTCTATAAAGGCACTATTCAACTGGAAAAAGTTTTTCCTCTTTTACATTTTTTTGACAAAAAAATTGTGGAGTTCTAGCTGTCAGTAAGAAATGCTACATTTCTTGTTTTTCCTCTTCTTTCCCATTTCACGCCTTTATAGAATGTATAGATTCTATTGATTCGATAAGAAGTGTGAAACTATGTTTTCGAATTAAAAAAAATAGTGCTCCAAATATTTTTAAAATTTCTTACAGAAATGTTTTAGAAAAATATATTTCTAAGCTTTGATAACTTTGGATGATTTTTTGTTACCTTTTTGATACATTCTATTTATAAATATATATTTACTCCACAAAAGTTTTTCAAATAACTATAAAAGGTTCGACAATATTTAAGTGCAGTAAAGTGAAAATCTTCTCGACGAATTGCATATTGTTAAGGAATGTTACGCATACTTTTTCATTTTTATTTGAAAGTTGTAAGATTATAAGTTTTATCATAAAATATAAGATTATCTCAAATAATAATTTCATATATAATATAACTGCATTTCATAATTCTGTTACTGAATTTAATCAGCTCAATGGATCAAAGTAATTCTTCAGTATTTGAAATAGAGTTGATTGTATTTAATTACATGTACAGTTATTATAATGAGAATATTGAAAATAAAATTCATGTTAAGTTTGAAGTCGTTTTTGATAACTTAATGTAAAATATTTTCATTTTATAGGAAACTCAATAATTGTAAAGTTATAAAAGAAGAAATTGCGTATGGTTGGGACAAAAATAATTGTCGGTTTCCTTATTGCAAGTTTTGAGCCTTATTTTTCTTTTTTTATGTTGACATAACATTCCGTTTTACAAAGCAAATTTTGTTCTTCTGAATTAGGCTAATGGTTTTGTAGTTAATGAGGTTTTTTGTTAAGTATTTTAGGATATCAAAATGATGACGAAGAGGAAGCAATTTAACGTTTTATTGTATTATTTCAAATTGTAAGAAGAGCAGGAAAAATACTCCCAATATAAACCAAGCAATTGATTGACCAAGAGGTCATCAGTGAAAGTATTGAATAATATTTATCCAAACTTTCCCAATAGAGACGAGAGCCTTGAGGATCAAGAAGGTCATGAACGTCCTTCTGCGATTGATGACAACACATTGAGAGGAAATATTGAAGCAAAAGCATGCAAAACAATTCAAGAGGTTATAGAACAGCTAAAGATTCACCATTCAACAGTTATTTTGCACCAAATGAAAGAACTGAAAAAGCTCGAGAAACGGAGGCCTTCGAGTTGAATGAAAATAAATAAAATTCGTCCTCTGGAAATGTCATCTGAGGAATCCCCCAAACGCTGATTGGTTGGTCGGATGGCGAGAAAAATCAGATATCACTTTTAAACATCTTTCGAAATTAGTATTAGGACAAGCACGTTATAATTATGCAGAATTGACAATGGTTTTGTCAGATTGTGAGCAGGTGTAATGAACTCAAGATCTCTAACTTACATTTGAAAAGAAGAAGTTGTAGAATCAATTTCTCCATCGATACTCATAAAAGATGTTCGTGAATGCAGTCTTCCTAATATAGAAAGAAAAATTATTTTTGAGACAGACTTAAGTACAGACAAACAGTAGATGGCTTTTGAAATCCTTATTTCCCGGGGTATCAAAAAGCCTCATTAAAAAAAAGGTAGGGCAATAAGAAAGGGCCTTTTTGGAATATTTTGGGCCAAAAATTTGACCACTTTTGGAGTTAATAAATATTTTGTATTTGATAATGATTTTGTTCTTTAATAATATTTAACATTCTTTTTCATGTTGTGCCATGTCTTATATTAGGTGTAATTTTTTTCTCCTTCTTTCATTCTTTCACGATGTGCCAGACTCAGATGACATCGCCAGATGTTTTCTTCAGTTTCATCAGCTCTTCTGTTTGCCCTTTAATTGTCTGCTGTCTATGAGAATACCAAGTGTAAGTCGTCTTATTCTTTTAGGCACAAAAATTAAAAAAAAATAAAATTATACTTTGCTTTTTTTCAAAACCTTCCCCCTATTTGGGAAAGACAGATAATTTTTTCAAATCATTGGATGAATAATAAAAATTCTAACGAAAATAACATTTAGGTTTTCATCTATATCTTATGCCATATAATTTTACAGAAAGAACAGAAAAATAAAACGCCCTTCTGTGTTGAAGATGTTATTGAAAATAATTAAGTGTAAATTTGAGAGCTTGATAAAATTTTTTTTTGAGGTTACATTACGAGATAAAAAAATAAGAAATAATTCAGAAAACGAGAAGGGAAATTTCTTAAGTAGATAAAATAATGGGAAAAAAACAAAAGCCTTACATAACTTTGTTTAAAAAAAAGTACTGAAAGAGAAAGTCTGTTACATGCTTTTGAAAAGTAAAATCAAAATAAAATGAATAAACGGAAAGACACCAAACATATGAAATTCGACGAATGCCTTTGGCACGCACACCCCACCACCACGCACCACACGCACCACGACCCGCGCAAAAAGCAAAACACTCCCACACGCACGCACACACGAACATGCACAGTTAAAATAACATCTCGTAGTAAAAATTCTATTGAACATATTTTCTGTATTTCAATTTATATTGGAACGTTTTTTACCGTTCATTATATAAAATGGGGCTGCGGAATGGTAATTAACTTTACAGACCTAGTACATTCCCGGGAAGTTGGCATTATTTGTTAGTGGGACACCATACAGGTGGATATCACTTGTTACAATGTAATTTTGACAACCAGTTTTCTTCCAAGAGGGAGGCATCTGAGATCTGATGATACGAAAAATGTTGTACTAGAAGTTTCAATTTTTTCGAGAGCACCCAAGTCAAACAGGCCCTCTAGGTGTCTTTAACATGCCGAATGTTCAGACGACATGGATCCTGTCGATGTTTTGTATCATGAAAATCCACCGACTTTGCTTGGGGTTGAACTCACAAATCTGAACGTACCAGGCCATTGTCTAACCAACTACGTCACCCAGCCAACAGTTCACAATTTTAACAAATATTGATATAATAATATCTATAAGTCAATTTGCTTTACAAAAATAAGTTTATTCTTAGTTTTGCTTAACTTAAAAGTAATAAATCTTTTTCTTTCAGAAAATATTGCGTTATTAATGAAAATATTAATTAATTCGTATTGACTTTACAACGGGATAACCTTATAACAAGGAAGTACTTTTTTATTTCGTTTTGAACGTAATTGAAATAATCATATTTTTCATTGTGTTAAATGTTTTCTGGAAAATGTTATAAATACATTATATACCAATGTGGTATTTGGAATCATGTGCTATACAAGAAGCTCCATGAAACTGACACACTAATAGAATAAAAACTGAAATATTAAATGGGATTTAAATATTTTAAGAATTAAAACAAGATTCTTTTACATATAAATTAATTTATCCCCTTTATTATATTCATAAATTTGAGACTATCTTCCTAAACTATTTGACTTGCAATAACAATTGATGATATAATTGCTCTAAATATTATTATCATTTGAAAGAAACCGAGACAAAAACACTGATTAATTCTTAAATAATTCAAAAATGAATAAACCAAGGTATTTACTTGCATGCTAAATTGTTAATGAAACATTTAAATAAAGAATTGGTTTTATAGGGACTAAAACATGAATTAATTTTCAAAATCTATTTTTTTTTCAAGAAGCAATTGAATTTTTCTCAGTAAAGATTAGAATTCCCTCAACAAATTAAATTAAGCTAGACATTTTTTTGTTGCTAGATTATAAATATAATTGCGGTTAATTCTAATTCAAATGAAAAAATCAATCATTTAAGACTTAGAAATAAAGTAAAGCTTAAAATATTAAGAATTCTAATTAAAAGTCCTGTTTGAAAGAAGTTGTTATAATCTTTTTCACTGTTTAAATTCAAGTTTATGTGCTCTAGGGAATATGAAATTTAAATTGTTCTGATCTTTTTCTTTTGGAACACTCCAGAATTAGCTACTTGAAAGAGAACTGAAAGCAATAATTACCGTAATTTTTTCGTGCTTCACAAGATGTAAAAAGTATATCAATGAAAAGTAAAATTTTCTGTTTCAAAACTCAATTATTCTTTTATAAGTTCATTTAAATGTCTAAAAGGTTTACTTTAATTTTTGAAATAAAATGGTGTTAGTGAATAATAAATAAAGCAAATTAACAAATAGATATATCATTATTTCTGTATATATTAATTGTGAGTTGCTAGCTGGATGACGTAGTTGGTTAGACGTTGGTCTTGTGCGCCCTAGTTTGCGGGTTCAACCCCAGTCCAAGTCGGAGAATTTTCGTGATGCAAGGAATCGTCGTCTATGTCATATGATTGTTTAGAGTGTCAAAAATACATAAAATACTGTTTTGGCTTGGGTGCTCTGTTCAAAATGAAACGCACATTGTACAATTTCGACCATATCATAGTTTTCAATTCAATTACAATGTATATCATAATTTTATCGTTGCTTAAAAACATTGCATCACTGTGATAAAGGAATAATTTTCACTTACAGTGTGATTTTCAATCCAGTGTGTTCCAGAATTGGTATTAAATTATAAAAATACTGTTGTAATATTGATGTTTAAGTATATAATTCAGTTTTTTTTCACAGAATACTTAGCTATTTCATGAAATATATGATCAAGTCGATGAGTAATAATTACCAAATTACCTAGGTATTTTAGGAAAGAACTAGATAAAATCTATGTATAAACTAATGGCAGATAAAGGGAAAATAAACAAATTAACATTAAAACAATTAAATTTACTTATATATTTACTGTTGATAAAGTTTTCATCTCAAGAAAAATACATTTCTTATTAATTTTGATAGAAATAAATGGAACACAATTATTTTTTTGATTATGCAGTGGTGATTAAAATTAAGAGAATTTAAGATTTGGTCGATTATCTCTGGAACTACTGTATAGAATGTAATGAAATTTAGTGTTGTAGAGATCTGACTGGGCAATTTATCCAGAAAAATATCGTCATTTTCCAGAAATTCGTCGACCAGATGAGCTGTATGTCTCTCATCCATTAAATAAAATCAGGACCAACTGCACCCGTGATAAGGCAAAAGATTGGCATAGGGCTCCAAGACCTCATCCCTATGTATCACATCAGTCCCAGTACATCTTTAAAAGACATGGAGGTGTGTGTGGTTATCCAACGTAATATTTGCCCAGACCATCAAGCATCAGCTGCCGCAATGGTAGATTTCTCTGCCACTGGA
>BMAV01009178.1:0-20420 GCA_019973955.1 Trichonephila inaurata madagascariensis | reverse complement strand
AATAAATTGTAAAAAAAAAGGTTCGAATTTACGGAAATGATGAGAGGTTTGGGCCTTTTTCCCTTAAATGATTGGCTTTACGGAACCCGGTCTATTTTGGGGGCAAAAACCCGTTCTTTTTGCCCCACTATTGGGTCAATTTCGGATGTTTTTTCAGGGGCACCAAGATTGGTGTCGAGACACACTGATAAAGCGGATTTATTACTTTTTTGCTGCGTGGAGTGAGGGTTTTCCCTTTAACAATTCTTTTTGGGGGTTCTTTTGGGGCCCAAAAGGTGGCTTTTCCAAACCCAACCCCAAAAAGAAAAACGTGGGAAAAATCAAATTAAAACTTTTAAATAACAAAGTTTAGAGTAAGCTGGGTGGTATTTGGGGAATGTTATGTTCTCGTGTCGAAAGTGTGAAGAGTTTTTCGCAGTTGGGGGTGACATAAGAGGTTCTTTTTACAGAGACCCCTTTAGTCAAGGTGCGTACCATTGCACACCAGTGAACCGCAACGTAAACTAGGATCAGATAATTGATACTTCTTTGGGACCTAAAAGGTGCGGACCTTTTATTCGGATCTGTGATCGCATTGGAATTGAGCTTAGGGGAGTTGTTATTGATAGTGGTCCGGGTTACGTTATTTTGGTATTATATATATTTGTGCTTAGCCAACGTAGACTCTAAATATCAATTTTATTAACCCAGTTTTTTTCAAAGGGGGGGCCCCCCCCCTGGGGAGTGAAAACCCCTCGGGGAGGGCGCGAATATATCGAAAAGTCGAAAACAAAAGATTATTTTTTAAAAAATAAAATTTACTGAAATGCAAAACAAATCATTCGGCATCAAAAAACAGTTTACACTGATATAATACACTTATAAATGTATCAGTACTGCACATGATCCTATGGGAATGCCATAAAATTATATCCAAAAATTTTAAATATTATCTTGAAAATTTTAAATTTATAATTAAAGTAGTATTGTATTTCTTAAAGTATATTTTTATGGAATTTGAAACATTTATTGTGTTTAAGGGGGCGCGAGAAAAATGATTATCTTAATAAAATATATTAAGATCATGGCGTTTCTAGTTTTTCATTTATTCCTACACCTCTAGATCCCCTGATAAATTTTTAAAAAGGGGGGGCGAGGGGAGCCCTTTTGCTTTATTTCGGTGGACACCACTGCTGCCGTTGCCTCATTTCCACGGCGTTCAGGGCCCCTAATAGCCCGTGGAAACTTTGGGCCACCCTTTTAAAAAAGGAACCTCCTGTAAAACCCACTAAGATTTTTTACATAAGAACTTTTCCTGAAACAAAATTTTTGATTTTTTGTAAATAACCTCCCAATAGCAAAGGTGTATTTTCATATAACGAACTTTCTCTTGCGATTAAATTTTTTTTTTTGGCACATTTTATGGTGGGTCATAAATCTTACACTTAGGTGCCTAATTCGCCGAGAGCAATATAATTCTAGTGGTTTCATCCTTGCAATCTTTAATCCCCTCTTATCCAGTTCAATAGAAACATCTTCTACATCCTCTTTCATCCTCAGTGGATCTGTCTCGTGTCCATGTGTCCTTGAACTAGTTCTTAAAAAGTCAAAAATCAATTTCTAGCTAGAAAGTAATGTACGTTTAAAATTATTTGTATGCTTTAAATTAGAGAGAGAGAAAATGTCTTTAAAATTCAATAATTTTAGTATAAATTTTTTTTCTAAATGTTTAAAATACAGTGTGTTCCTCGATATTCTTTTTTCTTGTTTCCCTTGCAGTTTTTTTTCTTTCTTGATGAGTAAGATATATAAAATAAATAGATAGTAATTTACAAAAAGGTGTGAATAATTACATTTTTTCAATATAAAGTGTTCATGAACTTAAAATTTGTTTTGTGTGGTTTATAAAGCATATTGAAAGATGAGCCTCTGTATAACGAATTTTCCATATAAGGAAATTTTTTTCGGGATTTAGAGACTTCGTTATATAGAACTCTAACTGTATTTACAAATACTGCTGTTGATATGTCCAATGCGATGTTTTTTCTTTGCACGGCAAACTTTGTTTTTCGTATGTATAGCGTTTCTGTTCTATTTTTGGAACACCATGTATAGAAATATCTTGAGGTAACCTAAGTTAAATTAATAAATAATCATTACACTAAAGGAGACTACATTAAACTAAACTTCAAATTTATCCCTTTTAGTTTAATCTTGAACGTCCAAAGTTCTACAAAAAGTTCTTTTTTATTCAACCCTTTATCTTCCGACGGTACTTATAAGTGCCACTCATTTTAAAATAACATAGAATAACCATTATTACGAATACTCTGACGACACTTCGCAGAAATATTCTTTACAATCCTCTCTTCCAAGATATATGGCAGTACAAGTTATATGATAAGTATTTTAGCGGAGAAGGTGAATAGTTTTATAGTAGAAATAGCGTTTTCGGCTGACGGCGTTTTCAGTGGATTGCTCAGATTGTCATTTTTGTTCCAAAAAATTATTTAATATCAAAAGGTAAGTGTCTTATTTTTTTTGTATAATAGTTAATACCTTAGAAAACGATTTGACTCTTTATTTTAAGTAAATAGTGTGTGTATAATTAATTTTGCAGTTGGATATCTCTTTAATTAATTAATTAGCTCTAACGGATAAAATTTTCCAAAATTGAGTATTTTGTTTATGTATATCCTTGTCTTTTCAATGTAGTGATTCAAAAAAAATATTGCATGAAAAAAACAGCAGTGAATCATAATGCGCTAGATAAAGGGTTAAGCAGGGAGAGGTCACGTGGGGCACAGAGTCACCCCAGGCCCACGAAATCTCTAATTTGGGGAAAACTGTTTATTTGCTACCTATGACCTTGTTAGTATCCTCCTGTATGAAAGTCCTCAAGGAAACTAAAATGTATTTGTTGCATATCTCCCTCTTTTTGGAGAATGGCAAAAGTTATTTACAATCTTAAGGTACTTTGGGTGACTGAGTTTCTCGCGCGACCCCACTTTTGTTCCAAAATGCTTTCTATGAACAGGCTATATTTTTCTCCTGTGAACGACTTAGTGGTTTTGATAGCTGTGTTTTACAACTCATTATGATAATAATGGAAAATAAATATAATAATGGAAATAAACAGAATATAAAGAAATAAATTAGCATCTATGTGATCTATATTGGATGAAGTTGAATCTGATCAAGCACGGGTAAAACCTGATGAAATAATGGATATTAATCATGACAGCGAAAGTAAATTTGAAAAAAGTGATGAACATTAAACGTTTGAGTTGAAAGGAAAATTTTCAAATGCATACTAAAAACCTCCATCAAAAAAGAAATGAAGCCACAAGTGTATTTATTACAAGACGCACTGCGCAATGCCAAAAAGACACAATCAAGAAAAAGCTCAACCTGCTATTGACCGATAATCGAAGGACAATAAAATTCCAATTACTTGAACAAAATATGATAGTTTATCAATCCTGTAGTGTTAGCGAAAAGTGTGTGTGATGTGCGTCCATTTTTAAAGTCACTCACATTTGAAACATTTTAGGTCAGTTTCAATAAAATTTTTTCTTAAATTCTCCAAAAAAATAGAAAAGTCTTTAACCCTTTATCTACCGCATTAAGATTTACTGCAGTTTTTTTCATGCAATATTTTTTTCGAATTACTATATTGAAAATTAAGGAAAATGCATAAACATAATACTCAACTTTGGGAAATTTAGTTAGTTAGAGCTAATTAATTACTTAAAGATATTCAGCTGCAAAATTAATTATACACACTGTTCACTTAAAGAAAATAGTCAAATCGTTTTCTAAGGTGTTCATTAACATACACAAATATAAGACGCTTAACTTTTGACATTAACTATTTTTTCGGAACAAAAAGAACGATCTTCGAAATCCACTGAAAACGCAATCTCTGCTATAAAACTATTCGCCTGTTAAAATACTCATTATAGAACCCGTGCTCCTATGTATCTTGGATGAGTGGGTTTAAAAGAATATCCTGCTAAGTATCGTCAGAGTATTCGTAAAAATGGTTATTCTATGTAATTTTAAATTGACAGAGGTACTACCGTCGGTAAATAAAGGGTTAAAAGAAGGTAAGTATACTTTCTCTTAATTAAATTATTCGCTTAAATTACGATTTTTATCATGTGCAATTAAAATAATTGTAAAAAAAAATGGATTGGGGTGACTCTGTCACCTTGCATGGCCACTAACGTTAGTATGGAGTGTGCTCCCGTGTTAACCCTTTAGCGGGCAGTGTCTAATACGTCTAGCCACATATTAAAATTTTTTTCTCCAAGCGGGTGATGAATATTTAGTTCATCCACATGATTTAATTGAAGCTAAAACACATAAAAATCAATACAGATGGCAGGACGATACCTTTTTTTGCATTTCATGTTCTTTGATGAGTAGTTAAAAACAGTTTTTCTCGGTGTAAATCTACAAATTGTATTTTGATTACTGTAAATAAAATTTCTGATCTTTGAAAAAAATTTCGACATGCCTAAAGCATATATTACTGACATCTGAATAAATTAAGCATATTTGCAATTAAAAAAAAGATTTTACTTAGGTTTTTGGAAAGCTTTTATATGTCGCTAGAGACTGTATCCGCTGCCTACATAGAACAGAAAAATGACCTAGAAATTTTCGCTTTTCTCCACACTTAGAATCATGTGAGAATGTTGGGGGGGTCAGAAATATAAACAAACTTTGTTTACAATATGTGGTACAAGATTTTCGGGTTCGAAAATCTTTCATTACAGCTTTTCTCCTCGGAGAAAACGTTTGCATATTATATATTTGCATATAGTTGCATATAGTTTGCATATAGTTCCACAGTAAATAGCTCATCAAATTTGTGAAATAATTAATTTAACCCTCCAAGTGGTCTGCACGTAAATTTCCGCCATTCCAGAGATGCTTTTTCTGCCTTCAAGCAAGATTCCAAAAGCGGCTGAGCCGCATTCTTAAAAATACGGCTCAACCGCTTTTGAGAACCCCACTTGAAAGCAAAAAAATATGTGCGGTGCATTTTTGAAGCATCTCCAAAATGGCACACCTTTAAGTGCAGACCGCTTAGAGGGTTAAATTCTCAAAAATATTACTTTATTTCTAACCTTTTATACTAACATTAAATAAAATATAAAATGGAGATATATACCAATTTCAATGTACATTCTAAGTATTCTATATATATTCTTAGTCAGTATTCTATGCTGTACAATTATTCTATTATTATTTAATTACACTTACACTTTGTTTTTAATTGTTATTGAATTAGTTATTACATAAATGTCAATTTTTCATAAAAAGTTTATTGTAATATGAATCATTATTTCTGTCCTGAAAAGTAAGTTAAATGTCTTGTCCGCAGTGGCTATAACGTCTAGCCACCACCCAGGGAAAAAAACCCTTGATCAGATATTTTTTTGTGACTAAATAACGTTTATAGGGAATGAGGACATTACATTTACCAAGAACTTTATCACAGAAAAGTGTATTTTAGCTTTGTGCCCGTTAAAGAATTAAGGAAGTAACGATTTTTGAATGTGTGAAAAAAGCAAAAGGATCCTAATATTCATCTATTTTACCTCATTAAATATTCATTCTTGAAGTAAAAGTTTTAGGAAATAATTTTTAAAACATTATTTTTAACACATTTTTTTTTTTTTCTGATTTAACACAGAACTTAAAAAAGCATGTTTGACAGTTATTGTTTGAGGAACATCTTATCGAGCTAAATAACTGCTAAATTAACTTTCGGGCAAGACTATGTTTGCGAGTTTTAAATATGTAAGTAATGGAAAGGGAAGAAGACAAGTTATTTGATACCCCTAAAAATGCATCAAGAGTAGTTGTACACTTTCACATAAAGTAAAAAAAGCAAAACACGATCATTCTTCTTTTAAACATATTTTTTAATTTAACGTTAACAAAATTTGTAAAATGCTTCATTTATTTATTTTTTTTTTTACAAGAATTTACTTGTATTGAAACATAATACTTTCGGTACAATTTTCAGAGAATGACTTATATTAATTATCCCGAAAATTTTATTAAATTACTTCTAGTCATAAGCATGAAAAATCATCCTGCGCACAAGTTTAAAAAAATCCCTCTGATTAAAAAAGGCTGTACAGTTGTTCTTTTATTCTTTGTTAAAAATAGAACCACAATATATTTTGTGCTGAAGCTTTTGAAATAATGGAAGCATTTCCATGTCTTTCATTTTAAAAATTTTCATAAAGTTTATATTTATTTGTTAAATCTTTTTACAGGTTTGATGGTCTAAGGCCCTCTCAAAAAGAATAAGGTTTAATAAAAGTTTAGCAAAATGATTGCATGCAGTTTTTAGCCCATTTAATTGATTAATAACTTTTCACTTTATAGCTGCAAGGTCATTGTTGGCGCATATTTTCGTGTTGAACCACTATTTAGGGACGTGGATGACACCTAAGCTGGTTATCCACTCTCTAAACTACTACACCACTCCAACGGGATATCCCCATTACATGGTGGTTCTTCAGTAACACCAGTATTTGAATCCAGAAATAACGCCGGCCACGAAATATCATGAATCGACTATTCGCGATAGTTTCTACTCATGTTGGTTGAGGTGAAAATTTCACTCATTTTGATTCCCGGAGAGATCCAAACACAGCATGGAGGAAAGGCCATTGAATCAAAATTGCAATATTTAACCTACAAGAAATTGCAATAATTATTAGGTCAAACGCTAGTAAGTGAGTGAATATTAACGTCGCATTCTTTATCTACACGAGGGCTTTTAGCGACGGACCTCGTAATTTAAGTCGAACGCTAGACTACACGGGATATGCAGACAAAGCAAGCTAAAAGGTAAGGGGATCAGTTTTCTACTTATCTGAACGAGATAGTACCCTTTGGATTTGATCATCCAAAAACTTTCGTATTCTTGAATTGTAAAAGTGGATACGAAAATTTTATTTTGGCATGAATCGATGTGTCAATATCATCCACATGCACCTATAACCTTCTGTAGTCATCTATACCAACTCTCCTTGACAATTTATATTCTTTTGAGTACTGGATCTCACTTGTATTGAGGGGTTTGTTCCAGCTTAAATTGCCACTTTGACTGGATAGAAGAAAACCCAAGTTAGAAAGGTTCGATCTCATGGATTGCCTAATGTTACGGGGTACCACGGTAACTTATAGCACGTGTGAAAATCTTGTTTGAAAATTAAGGGATTTGCAAATTTTAACCCTAGAATGCTACTCTTTGAAAAACTTACGGTAGTGATACACATTCATCTTCCAGACGACATGAGTTTTAGCATGCTTATAACGTAATTCAAAAGGTTAAAAATATAAAAATTATATTACTTGCAGATGATTTCATGACATCCAATCTCTTCATGTAAGCTAGAAATTAAAATTTATTTATTTTCGAAGCAATCTTTACACATATCAGCATGATGCTCCCCACATTGCTCTAGAATGCAATAAACAAAATTTATGTGACATTCTACGCAACTTACATGGGAAAGAAGCACAAATTTTCATTTTTTAGTTTCCAGTTGTTCAGGGATTCAATGTTTTGCTCCAATTTCAAAAGTAAACATATAATTGTCTTTGTTGATAGGGGCAAAGTGGATACACTTAGTCGTTTCTTCAACCATGGCGCCAGTAGATCTTCACTTAGCTTTATCGCGAACTTTCGTCCAGATAATGCTTTTTCAGATTTGAGAGCCATTTTATGTACATATATATATAACATGTGCATTTTACTAAACTGATGTTTAAAATGCTATCTGCATATTCATGATTTCGGACTTCAATAAAATCTTCATTTTTCCAATTAATACTCAGAAATAAAATTTTCATCATCACTTAAATGTTTTAATAATTCTCGGATTGCCTCAGGTTTACCCAAAAAGCTTTCGCCATGAAAACGTTTTGAAATCGTCCCGACAACGCAGAAAAAAACTATAAGACAGATTCTCAATTCCAAACTATACTGCTACCCATTCGTCTCTGAGACTAACATCGTTCTAAAAATGCTACACGCAAAAATATTTTTAGAAAAAGAAATATCCTTATCTATGTAGCCAAGTTCATGTGAAGGTACTGAGTCGCACTTCTATTTCCTGTACTTGAAACTTGGCAAGCACGTTTATTTCCTTTAGTAGAAATTCACTAAAAAAAGGGTTGTGGAAATGCACTTGACAGGGGTTTCGAGAGATTAAACGATAATTCTACTTCAATTTTAGAAATTATTATTTGAAATTCTGTTTTTTTAAATCAAGAACTTAAGAATATTTTTCAATACAATCGAATTTTCAATGCTAGATATCAATAATACATATAAACAATACATATTCATGTAACATAATGAAATATCCAGCGAAGAGTGAGGGGATAACGATTAGTGTAATATAAAAAAAATTCAAAACATAAGATGACCTACGTTTGAATCGCTCTCAATAGGCGTCAAGACATATATTTTGCACTTAAAAAAATGGTTTTAAAATTCAAATTAATTTTAGGTAATGAACTAAATTAAATTATTTTTATAAATAAATCTCAATCCTAAAAGTATTTTAACATGTACATTACAGAGGAAAAAAAATCACATTGTACACCGTTAAAGCCGGATTTGAAGAAATGACGCAAACATAAATCAGCGTTTCTCAAATTGTGGGGCACGCCTTCTTAGGGGGTCATGGTAACTCCACGAGGGGGGCGAGAGTATATTCAAAAGTGGAAAACAAAAGATTATTATAAAACAATTATTAATTTACTGAAAGTGAACAAACAAAAAATACATTCTGTCATAATAAAAAGTAAAATACACATTTGCACTGATATAATACACTTATAAATGTATCAGTACTGCAAGAAGTATTTTGTAATTCATTTAATAATTCTAAGTTAAGAACAAGTTTAATAATTTCCAGTTACTCAATGGGCTTGTCATGTATAAAATTTTATAAAAAAATAAATACTTCTCTTTATAATTAGTTCTGTTTATAATTAATCCCTTAACTGCTGATTAAATGAAGGGGTCTCAGGGGTGTTAAATTTTTCTAGAGGTCTGAAAATATAAACAATTTTCAAACAGGTATAATTCTTTTAAATTTAAAATTAAATGATTCGATTCTTTAACACATTATTTATAAAGAATGGGGCTTCAGAAAAGTATAAAATGTTTAAAATATAATCATAATTTTAAAAATCATAAGCATATGAAAATTCTATGATAAATATTAAGTATTTTTTGCGTTGCGCACGCTATTTTATAAAATAGTAGATTTAATTACTAGCTATAAGTTGAATAATAAAGTTAAATGTATTCTCATTACACTGTAGCTATTTTTATATAAATAGAATAATAACTTACATATTTTAATAAATAAAAAATATACATTTTTTAAAAATATTTAAAAAATTGCAATCTTTTACAAATATTTTGAAATACAAAAGACATATAATACTAAAATTAGGCACGGCTTAAAGAGTATGATGCATTTTATAATTCTATAAATTTTTATACATCAGATGCTACTATTTTAGAAAATAGCGTGCGCAACACAAAAAATACTTAATATTTATCATAGAATTTTCATATGCTTATGATTTTTAAAATTATGATTATATTTTAAATATTTTATACTTTTCTAAAGCCCCATTCTTTTATAAATAATGTGCAAAAGATTCGAATCATTACATTTAATTTTAAATGAATTATACCTGTTTGAAAATTGTTTATATTTTCAGACCTCTAGAAAAATTTAACACCCTGAGACCCCTTTTAAGCAATTCACTCCCCAACTCCACCGTTTTCCACGTACGTGCGCATATGGGATGTATTGAGGGGGGTGAAAAAGAATAAATAACTAAAACCCTCTCTGAAATATGTAAATCCTTCGCAAACACTGTCAAGGTCCTTTTATTGCCTACCAAAGCCTTCGGAATAATTTTATGAATAGTAGTGCTCAGAGAAGATCGTACTTCGGAAATGCGTATATATACGCCCGGGGCAATTAATGATTTGTCTGAGAGAGACGTTTATATACGCCGGTGGCACTTAAGTGGTTAAAGTCGTATTGTAGTTTTAGCGTCAAAGTATTGTATTATTGAATTCAATTCATTGCTATCGTATGGAAGGGTGCACAATGAAAGTATGATTGCATATTTGGTCGCAAATATTGAAAGTTTGAGAAACACTGACTAAAAACTTGCCGAATCGCTATTTAACGTGCTACAAGGATCTAAACACGCATTACAGCAATAAAAAAGTCAAAAGGTTCCGACCAATCTAAAATTCTTGAACAAACCATGAAAAATAGCAAATAAATCTTTAGTTAACATTTCAAAATTCGAATAATCCATTTCGTTTTCCCACTTCACTTTCAGAATCGAAACCTATTCTAACCCATTCTCTTTCCCGCCAGAAAGGGAAAAAATACTCGGAATTCCCTGCTGCTTAGGGAAAAAGACACGTCGAAGATTATGATTTTTGGATCTCACGAGTATTTCTCACAATCTCTTCAAGATCTCCCTGTTGGAGATCTCTCGAAAATTGAAACATGAATAATAGACTGTCTGTAAGTTTTACCAAAGACTTTTATGATGGTTTTCATTGGATTTCTTTTCCAGTTTTATTGTTATTATTATGACCTACTTTTCGAGGTGGGATACGGTAAATACCGTAAGGCATATCGTTGCAGAGAACTTCTGTTGATGAAGGAATGGAATTCTTCTTATTTCACTTCTGTTCATACCAGAGCAATGCAGAATTTTTTATTATCGTCTTTTTATGTTATGGAAGTATTAAAAGCTCTTGTGTTTTGTTTTGTTTCCTTTTATGGGCTTGGACGTGAAGTTTTTGTTTATTTTTTTGGTTTTTATTAAATCGTCAGAGGACTCAGAAAGATTTCGAAATTGAAAAGTTTTCTTCGGTATATTGTTTGTTATGGTTATTTGCTCGTCTTTTTATTTGTCAATTCCTACTATTAGTTCACAATCTCCCTATATATGTATACATCTTGATGGAACTAATGGAAGGAATCGTAAGATATATATATATATATATATATATATATATATATATATATATATATATATATATACTTACAAAGATGTAATTAGAAGAAACATAAATATTTGAATATTTTATTAGCTTATCAGTTTGTAGAAGTTTTTTTTAATACACATGTGGACTCATATATTTGTAATTGATCATGCTTACGAAACGTTACAGTGTTGTAAAAGCCTTTCAATTCAATTAAATTTCAGTGCAAAAATATAATCAATAAAGATCCGAATAATTAAAAAGAAAGTTCACAATGATACAGATATTTTTTCAATATTTAGAAATGGCTTGATTTTGTACATGAATCTCATACAGTCTATTGATACACTCTATTAATAAAAGAAACAATTACTTTAGAACGCGATACACGCGTTTGTAACGCTTGAAATAGTGCAATATCCAGATGGACGCGTGTAGAGCATTCTAATGTTCAGGGACAGATTGAGATGAACGCAGTAGTGCACTCAGGAATTTTTCAAGGGGGGTGTACAGGGTTGAAGGTCCACCTTTCTTGTATCATGCTTCTTTTGATTTTGTCGATTTTAGGGAACAAAAAATAGTAAAAAACTAACTATTGAATAAATAATTAGCATTAATTAATCAAATTAATCGTTAATAAGAAATACTTTACATTTTACGTATCATATAAATTTAATCAATCGGAAAAATCAAAGGGCCTTAGGGGTTCAGACCTTGGGACACCCCCTATTGTGATCACTGGATGAACGCACTCAGCGCGTTCGTACGGTCAAAAGGGTTAAGCCGTCCAATATTTATATATATAATGCTCATTTAAATTTTTCACCGTCATATATAATACATTAGAATTATGTGTGTAGTTTAAATCGTTTTCCTCGAGGATCTACGATACAGAAATTGCATGGAATAGTCAAAATTGATATGAGATATTCATAAATAACTAAACAGTTAAAAACAAAACAAAATGACTAAATTTTTCGAAAAAAAAAGTATTAATTATCAGTGTCATTGAATTCATGATTTTGATTCTTAAAAAATCATTAAATATATATTTATTTCCATGCCATCTTAGGTATTTAATTATAATCCTTACACATCAAAGTCAAAAGGAAAATTAAAATTAAGTTGATTTTATTAAATCAAGAAGAAATCATTTCTTATACATGCGCGTGCGTGTGCATGTATAATTTTGATTTATTTAATTAACTTTATGTCAAATTGAAATAATTGAGTACTTAAAATTCATTTCGTTAGAATTAATTAATTCACACACACTCTTATCACAAATATCCTAATTCTTATCAAATGCGAATTTGGCTTAATTTTTCAAACAAAGAACCAAAACAAAATTAACTGATTTTAGCAGAAATTAAATTTAAGGACGCAAGTTGTAATGTATACTTAAATTTGCTGCTTATTAAATAATGCTTAAAATTACTTGCACGCGTAAAATATCATCATAATTCATCAATTATATAATATATTTTTTTTAACCCTTAAATTCGCAATTTTTTAAAATTTCTATGAAAAAATTATACCAGCTAGTTCTCAAGTAATAATAAAAGGGAAAAATATGGAAAAAAAATTAAGCAGTTTTAAATTAAATTTCAGTCATTTTTTTTGTTTGTTGCAGAGGTGCAAGTTTTTGCAAGAAGTGCAAGAAGTGAAGTTTGTTGCGCAGTAATGCTGTAAATTACAAAACTTTTTTTTATATGAGGATTTTATTATTCATCATAAAATGTTTAAATTTCTTACCTGGTAATTTATTTCATCAGTTAACAAGAGTAAGCACAAAATATAATGGATTCTTTTTATAGCAAAAACACAGTTCCTGAGGCATCAGAGATTTTATAATTGTTATGATTTCTGGAAAAAATGTACTTCCATCTAGTGACAAAATTAGCATGTATTTCGTTGCAGTAATCTTTTTTTTTTATCTCAGCTAAGTGATTTGTAGGTAATTAACAAAATATTGAGTCTGTTAAATTAAAATAAATCATATGTTGCAGAAATGCAACAGTGCGAAGTTAAGGGTTAAAGTTGAAAATACTGTGTATTCCCGGAAAATATTTTTTTGTGTGTTTGTTTGTTTTGTTTTTATTGAAAATTTCTTCTTGATAGGCAAGATATATAAAATCAGTAGATATCAATTTACAGAAAAAGTGTGAATAATTATTTTTTTTATTAATATTTAGTGTTTATGAATTTAAAATTAGTTTTATGTTGTTTATTAAAGTACATTAAAAATTAATTTCTGTTTAACGAGTTTTCCACATAGCGGAATCATTCGGGATTTAGTTACTTCGTTAAATAGAGATCCGACTGTACTTGATATTTATCGAATCATTTTTGCAAATCTTGTAAAGGTTTTAAGGCTCTGTGAATGTACCGATCATTATCATTATCTATAATAAAAGCTAGCTGAAAAACTGGATACAACTGTTTAGTAAATAAACATAAATATTTGATTTGAACAATACAATAATGATCTCTTTGTGCTTCAACACTATAAGTTTTTTTTGCCAATTTTCACTACCCCATTATTTAAAAAGCAAACAAATTTTAAAAAATTAATTTTTATCATTATCTATGTCGCAAAATAATAGGGCTATGAAGACTACAGAAATCCTGGTTCAAAATGATTGATGCAATAAAATAATGTGACTAACAACACATCATTTTCAACCTTTTGACGTTAACATATTCCCCAACATGATAAATGACGACAAACACTTTTTTCAAAAACTTGTGCGAAGTCATCTTTTTCGTCTTTAAACAACAAAAACATAAATGGCTGAGAGTCCCCCATAACAATGCAGGCGTTGCAAAAACCATCATTTGTTGTGAAATAATCCCAAGTTCCGAATAATTTGTTTCTGTTCGTGAGCAAGTGTTATTGGCAGGAAGGACAAATGAGAAAGAGGAAGCGTGTTACCTACTTCGGGAATAATAGATTTGTCTCTGCTTGGTGATTGGTGAACATTAAGAGTGATTGAGACTAATGTTTTCGTTCCTTTGCTGAGTGATTTTTTGCACTTAACACTAGAGAAAAAGTCTAGGTCTTGAATAAGTTCCATTTACTTGATGTTGTTTAATGGACAGTACTGGGGTTTTACAGATAATTTCATTAATTTCATAGAATAAATAGAATTAAATGAAGCAATAATATAATATACCTTTCTCAAATTAAACAGTTTTATTGTCTTTTTCACTTATTAGACTTCATAAACTTAACTGAGAATGCCCTTTAATAACTAAACCCGAGGATGAATCAAACTTATTAATCTAATTATAATAAAACTAAGAGCACTTATTTAATTTCCTGAGCGCTTTTACTTCACCACTTGCTTAGTACTTCGTTTTGAACTAACAATACTAAGTTCTACCACCGGTCGATAATACTATGCTTTCTTCTCATTCTCATTTTTTTAATCATCATCCCGCCTACTCTACAACTAGCACTTAAATAGAAACTCGCCTTTACATAAAACCAAGTCATCTCTACGGAAAGCGTTTGTAACTAAAATTAGAGTTACAAAAAGTATTTTACCAAAACGGATTACTAGAAAGTCCGAATATATCCCGTTACAGAAGTTCTATTTATTTTTTTCGATTTTCGTGATGTTCATTTCTGCTGCTCCTCTTCAGTTAAATTCATTACTAAAGATGCATCGTCCAGTACTTCATTGTCCTCAGATTTTGATAAACCTTCAGCTCTTGCAGCTTCCTGGGAAGTTGGGTATTTAGTTCCGTTGATAGTTAATAAATATTCGTAAGAGACAACTCCTTTTCGATATTTTTCTGCAAGATCTTGCAATAATGTATTATTGCAACTGTATCAGCGACATTTTTTGAAACGAAGCACATGGTTGCTAATTCAGCGTGTAAGACAAATGCAAAATCGGGGTTGCTAATTTGGCGAGTTATCTTTAAATAAATTTATTGCAGCATTATGAAAAACTTCTTTTATATAGAGGGAGACATATTCCGTAGTAAAATAAAATGATTATTTCTCCATAATAAATAATATATCACCTTTTTTTAATCCAACTGCTTTTTTCTGGCTAATTTTTCTTCTTGTTTGTATTGATAATATAAAACTTGTAGCTCGTTCTCAACGCGTTTCCAACTAACCTTTAGATCAGGGATGGGTAAATAGCGACCCGCGGGACACATGCGCAAAAAGTTTTTCTTAGCGGTCCACTAATGCAGCCAGAAAACCAAAAATGGAGAATGTGCCCTCAAAATATTTGAGTCAGCATATACTTGTAAGCAAAGATTTTGTTGTATGAAGAACAACAAGAGTAGAAATAGATGCAGGGTTGCTGGCATTAACTTGAAATTTGTGGCGAGAATTTGAGCAATCACAAAATCACTCTTGATTTCAAAAAATTGTAGAAAAGTGTGATAGAATTTGAAGCGGGGCTTTCTTCTGCAAGACGCAAACAACAAAATAAGAGGAATTAAAGCCCTTTACGACTAGCCCAAATACGGATTCATTTTTCTCCTAGTCGTCTAAGGCAGTGGTCCCAGCTCCTTGGTCGCAGACCAGTCAATGGATTAAATGGTACCGAGTCGCCTAAGGATTATCAAAGTGTTTCCATTTTATTTACTATGGTGTATTTTTCTCGAGTTAATGCGACTTTCCGTGGAAATCGCTTTATATTCCCTTTTAAATCACTTTATGTTTGTTTTTTGGTGTAATTGTATTTTATGCTGAGGCATACGTAAATACATAACTAAATTAAAATTATTAAATCAAGGCAATCCAAAATAAAAACAATAAACGTTCTCCCCCCCCCTCCCTCTTCCAGCTAGCCACGATAAAATTTTTAGACGTTAGACAATCCGCAGCGGTAAAAAGATTGGGGGCACTGGTCCAAGGCATGCACGGATTAGCTGCAGTGCGGTAAGTCGGGGGTTCAAATAAACTCCCTGTCAAGGTTCTTTAGTGGTGACCCGGATGTGATTGGTCTCGTTAAGCTAATTCTAAATTTAAATATTCTTGTATCTATAGATATGCAATTCGCACTGTAAATAAATTGAATGAAACCACCATTATTTTACTTATATTTATTGATTTTTATGGTATAATTTAAATCTTTTTGAGATGCAACTTTAACTAATGAATGCAATTATTTTAAAAATGTATGGCCTTTCAGTATCCTCCGCTCCCTCAATGTGACCTCTCAGCCGACACAATAGGTATAGTAAAAAGCGAAGAAAGGAATAATAAACGGAATTGACCAGTAAATATAAGTTCAAGCGAAAGGTAATTAAATAATATGAGATATTTTCTGTTTTCCCAAAATTCTATTGGGAATTCAATGATATACTTATATGAAACGCTATCGGATTCCCTACAACTCTATATATTAGGATTCATCCAAATCACACTTTCTTCATGAAATCAAGCAATATCCTTACCAATAATCTCATGGATTCACTCAGTTTTTTTATGATTCCTTTTTATGGTGTAATATCCCAGAGATTAAGAGAAACATTTCAACTAATATTAGCTCACATTCTTGCGATACAAATAAAAGCAAGAAAATCAATAAAAACAAGTAACAGGTGGAGATGTTTGGCATAGAAACGATGAGTGGGTGCTCTGTATGAATTAGTTCAAATCCCTTATTCTATAAATTTTAGATTTATTTTTGTTCCTTAAGGTATCCGAGTACGTTCGGAACCGTGATTTTAAAAAAGCGCACAAATAAATAATTTTCATGATATATTTAGTGTCACTTAAAATTACAATACATGTACAAAATTGTTTAAAGAACACTTTAACAAAATAAAATTATTTAAATACAATATTTTGGCAAAAAATTAACTTAGAATAATCTTTTTTTCAAAATGTTCTCCTTTTGTGAAAAATGCTTCTATTATAATAATATTTTGCCTGCATATAGCTCAGATATCTCTACAGAGGCTCCACTAGAATTTTTGAAAAATTCCCATTATTTTCAGAGTTACCACCAATTGAAATAATTATTGGCGTTTTTTTCTTAAAATTGCTCCCCTCTGTTGTCGTAAAATATGGATAAACATTCTTCTAAGTTATATATTTCAAAAATTCTAGTTGAGCCCCTGTAGAGAGGTCTGAGCTAAATACAAGAAAAACATTATTATAATAGAAGCATTTTTCACCAAAGGAGAATATTTTGAAAAGGGGTCAGTGTATGTTCATTTTTTGTTAAAATATTGTACTTAAATAATTTTTATTTAAAATTCTTAAAACAATTTTATATACATTTTCTAATCTAAGTGACACTAAATATCATAAATATTATCCATTTACACGCTTTGTAAAATCACGGTTCACTATCGGATACCTTTAATTGTACCTTTTATTCTGTTATTCAATAGCTGAAGTATTCGTCATGTTAATTTTTACAGTTAAGACATGTTAATTTTTACAAAATAAAAAACATTATTCTTTATATAATAGCTGAATTGTAAGAAAAGTAAAACAAACACGGTACAAAATAATATATAGAAAAATATAAAATAATTATTTGATGTGCATTTGTTATTTATCATCAACGCCCTTTAAGCGCTTGCAATGCTTTTTGGGAGTTAATTTTCTCTAATCCCCTCTTGTAGCGAAACTCTACTCCTTGAAAGAAACGTGCCTACAAAATTTCAAGTCTTTAAATATAATACAGTGATTCCCAACGGTGTTTCTTTGTTGTTGTTGTTGTGGTACACCTTCAATAACTTTAACATTTGGCGGCACACAAGCAATAAAATATTTAAAAGAAAATTTTACTTATCTGCTATATACTATGTAAAATAGTTTATGAAAATAATTTTCAATGTTAAATAAAATAATATGTAGGACAAAGAAAACAAAATGTTTATCGAGTAACTAATTACGCATTAATTAAAAGAATACATTTTAGGAAATTTACACTTGATGATTTTTAATAATTTCGTTTATAAATGGTCATAAAAATGATAATGCCGCTCTCATTTTATCGTCTAGCTACGATCGTTCTTTCATTTTTATATTTGTTGATGCGTAAATTCGAATTCACTCAAATAATATGTATAAAATTGAAATAACATTTTTAAAGCTTTTTTTCAACTCCTACTATTAACAAACACTTTCTATATATTTATTTCTTTATCTTGGTGGAATTTTCAATCGTTCATAAAATACATTTTGAAGCGCTCAATTGAGCTGAAATTTAATATACATGCTTATTTTGGATGACAATACAAGGATTTAACTATAATTAATGAAAATTTTAATTGATTAAAACTAATTATTTAAAGAATTACAAATACTGCCACGTTGGTGACTTGTGTCAAAACTAGAAAAGGTTTCTTTTTCTCACGTTTTTAAGTATTCATTTTAACTGAAATTTTATATACACGATTGTTTTGGATGACTACGATACTTTAATGATAATTAATAAAAATTAACTACCACTTAATGTTGTGAATTTGTCTTATGTATATACATATTTATATAAATTGTAACTATTTGTTAAAAAGTAGCTAAAATAAAATTTTGTCTTTGTTCATCTAAGTAGGAATTGACTTAAAATTTTTTTATATTACTTGTTTTTACTATCATGAGATAATAGCCTCTAATCTTAATCCAAAATTAATTAATTGATTCTTCCGCATGTTTGGAAATTTACTCTCGATCATTACAGAGCGAAATTAGTTTTACATTTTCATTCAAAGTTAATTCATAGACAGATATATTCATTATCACAAATGGATTACCAACTCAATCAATTTTTTATACCCATTCATCGACGAAAGGATATGTTATATACGAATACATATAGTTTGTTTTCGATAAAAAGGCCGCATGATTCGGTTCCGGATTTTATTATTTTTCTCAGAGTAAAATTAATAATTTTAAAAAATTTGGTGGCACAGTGGTTATTGCAGCACAATGGTTGAGAATTGCAGACTAATATTTCAAAAATGAAATTTTTTATTTGTAATTTCCTCTTAAGTCATCGCAATGACCCTTGGGGTCAATTTTTGCCAACCCCCTTCTGTAGCATATCTCTACTCCATGAAAAGAATGCTACTACTTAATTTCAAGTTTGTAGGTTTAAGGCTGTTTTCAGTTAATGTTAAGGAATATGACCCGAATTTGAAACATTTTTTCAGATATAAAAAAAATGAAAAATTTATAGGATATTCTGGCTTCACAATCCTTTAGAAAGCAGTATTTTTCTATCATACTTCCCTTTTTTTAACTCATTTTTTCTGGTATAAAATGTGTTTTGCATTTTTTCTCCCATGCCGCAATTTTAAATGGGCTATGCCTTCCCGTATTAAAATGAAAAAGAAAGTATTCATGGGATATTTTGAAGTTTTTAAAAACACTGTATTGTTAACAGAGATACGAGATATAATTCTACAAATTTACAGGAAAATTAAGGCATTTTTCTGTCTGAAAATGTGCTTTGAGTTTAGTTCAAGCTCTTGTACTTTTACCGAAAACAGCCTTAATAGTTAAAAAAAGGGAAAATTTATCTGTTAGGCACTTAAACCCCCACAACGTCTCTTGGGGATCCATTTTCGCCAACACCCCTTTGTAGCGTATGGCTATTTCATAAAAGGAGCACGCCTGCTAAATTTTAAGTCTGTAAGTCTAAAAGTTAAGAAACAGGAATTTTTATCTGTAACGCCACTTAAACTATCGCAACGCCCCTTGGGGTCAATTCAGTTAAAATTCAGAAACCTTCTTTATGGTTAGGGGATAGAGCACTACCACACCATATAACTCCCTTGATCATAACGGGACTTGCTTCTGAGTTTTATCTACACACCCTTTGTACACTTTCTTTTGTAATATACATTGATTTGGGAGTAAATAAATATGAATATTGGGGTATTTCAGAACAGATTGTTTTTAATGCTTAGTGAAAAACTTTCTTACGCAGTATCACATGAAATCTTACTATGTTTCTTTTAAATTAATTTTGCTTAAGCAATTGACATTTCAAAGTAAATTTAAAGGTGATGAAAGATACCGAAGTATAAGAGTTTACATAATCATATTTAAAAAAAAATCAGAGGAGTCTTTACTAAGATGCATGACATATATATTCTTTAAAACTGGTTTTAATCTACAAAATCAAAATTTGTATTTTATTTAAATATGTCTCTATGTTTGTTTGTTTTTTCAGTTTTCACGCGCTTCCGTAAAAATTAAGGGGAAAAATAGAGATCTAATGAAATCACTTATTTTTCACCATACATCATGGGGAAAAAACTAATTTTTTAAAATTCTCAAAATACAGCGTGAATTCAAATGATAGACCCAATATAAAAAATCATGTTATCGAAACTACTGCATATATTACAATAACTGATACATGAATGT
>BMAV01009177.1:0-22954 GCA_019973955.1 Trichonephila inaurata madagascariensis | reverse complement strand
CAGGGTTTTTTAAGGGAAATATACTTTGTTTATTATAGATTATTTATTTTTTTGTAGAATAGCAAACAAGTTTTTTAAAAAATCATTTTATGTTTTATCGATTTTCTTAATCAATCGTTGCATTTTTTAATTGATTTTTATTTCTTCGTATGTAATAATTATAATTTTTTAAGTAAAAGGGGAGACAGGAAGAAAGATGGCACAGATTTTATAGATTCGAAAGACATTTTCTTTCTTTTTCGCTGCAAGACTATCTATAGCATCTCAGTTCATATCTAATTACTTCTTCCCTTTAAATATGTTATTTAGATTATAGAATGACTTACTTTTATGTTTATTTCATAAGTAAAATTTTTATCCGAATACGAAAATTTAATAAACTGAAATGAATCCTGCATATTATTTTTCTGAATTTGAAGGCAAATGAAACATTAAAAAAAATGTCTTTATAAACATGGAAATAAAACTTAAAATAAAACTCTTAACGAATCCTTTTGTTCAGTTTCTCCAGGTCTCGTTAATATATGATAAAAAAGTAAAGAAAAGGTTTCTTCACTCTAATTACATTTCAAATAGGAATTACGTATAGATGCAAAAGCATACTCGGAAAGCATGATTCCACTTAGAGTCATTTACTATAAAATGCTTAACAAATAACATAAGAGATGAAAGATAGTTAAACAAGGAAAAATAATTTAAAATTCGTCTGGAAATTTCGTAACCATTTTTTTTATTTGTATACACAATCACAGTGTTTTTAAATGTCATGTAATTACGAAGGAAAGGCTTAATTATAAGGTAAACTATTTTACTTCGATAGTTTAAGCACTGATAGTTAAAGTATTATTAAATTACTGGAAGCACACATCCCTTCTTCTCAATAAAAACACTATTTGAAGAGAGGTTCCTCTTCATTAAAGATGGGTAAATATGGTAATTTTCGAGAGTTAATTGATTCAAACTCCAGTTATAACTTGATAACAGCTCAGTATAAAATTTCTGGTTTTCATACTTAGTGTACTTTTTTTACCGAGCTAAATATGGACTTCATTGATTTTTCTTTTTCTTTATGAATCCATAGCTTTTGTTTTATCCATAAGCAAATCAACTCTTCAGTCTTCACTGGTTTTTAATTATCAATGTAGTTGTGCTAAATTGATTAATTAATCAATAAACTTGGAGACCAACAATTAAAACATCTTTAACAAAAACTCGGAATTTACATGTGGTAATGATGCAAGAGCATTTTGGTTTCTTTAAAAGAACATCGAAATGGATAATGCCATATATTATAGTTAATTACAGTTATATATCTTTGAAGAAAATATATTTATAACAAATGTGTTGTTGTGAGAAGCATGTCGAACATTTTTAAACTAAGAAGACAGGAGTAACTGGATAGTAAGTAATAAACAAAGAACACAAATAAATAATAGCAACAAGACTGAAAACTTGTAGGCTTCAAATATAGTATCGGTTACTTGTTATATACTGACTTGTAAAAAATTTCAACAAACCATTCTTAAGTTTCAGGAAAATTCAGAATAAAAACTGCTATAAAGAGCTATATGCTATGGTCTTTCAAAAAGAAAAAGAGAATTTGATGGGAGTAAACTCTTCAACGTTATAACTTTTAAGTACTTAACTATGTAACGGGTTCTATTCGTGATTCTTACAAATCCTCCAGAGCAGGGGTGTCAAACTCGCAGACCGCATGCGACCTACAACGAGCATTTCTATGGCCCGGTCAATGTATTGGCACACAATAATATGTAATAAAATATCAAAATTCTACTGAAATATTAAAAATGGCAACACAGAAGAGATGTCAAGTGTCAGGACGTATATATTAAATGTTTCTTGTTATTTTATATATGAATATTATAATGTGTTATTCGTAATAAACCTATGTTTCTATGAATTTTTATTTTCTTAGCAGCCCAACTCAAGTTAAAACTTCATTATGGGGCCCAAGTCAGCCTTTGAATTTGACATTCTTGCTCTAGAGAATATTATTTCGAGAACATTATATGATAACAAAATTGCTTTCTGAAAGGGAAACTTCGTTAATGTTAATGTGGGTTGCTATTTAAAATCAAGTGAAGAGAGGTAAATTAGGAGGACGGTTATTGTGTTGACATGGGATGATAATGAGATTAGCCCTTTAAGGGGTCTCAGGGGTGTTAATCTCGGTTTTTCGATTTTTCAAAAAAATATATGTTTTCCTCATTTTCTTTTGAACATTTTGTTTCAACCAGGGATAGTACTACAAAAACTTCGGGGTTTTAAAAAATTCCAAACACAATTTAATAACAGTATTTAAATGGAAAATGTCACCCCCACTTATTCTTAATTTCCACATACGCATTTTCTTTTTTAAAAAGCCTCATAAATTTTTTTTAAACACTTGGGTGAATGAGAAGGGGGAAGTTTTAACTCTCAACACTTTTTCCTAATGTGCATTTTTTTTTAATGCTAGCACGTTGGAAATCGTTTTCAAAATTTAAAAATTTATTTATCTCTAAATTTGAAATGGAAAATATACATCCAGACCTTCAGGTAAACGTCCAAAAAAAAAAGTTTTAAAGGGGGGCAATTCAGAGGTTTTCCTCTACACATTTGCAGAAAGGAGAAACAAGTGGGGCTTCCAGTAATAAAATCTCGGGGAATTCAGACTTCATTAAAAGTAAATCTTGTTAAGGTAAGTGAAAAATTTCAAAGGATATGTATTTTTGATTTTATTTCAACCTTTAGTTATTTTGTGTATCGTGCTGTTTAAAATGTCATAAACAATTAACAATTAATGAAAAGTCCACTCTGGTTTATGTTCAAATTTTTTGAAATACATTGAAAAAACTGTAGGAATGTTTGTACTTTTTCAAGCTGTAAAAACACTGGGAATAAAAATAATGCTCAGAAATTAACAGAAAATCTATCTTAGTGAGATGCATAGGCCAAGGCTTGGGTCATTAAAATTTTTTGTGCTGTAATGTGTCTTCCTAATCCTGTTGAAAAAAAAATCATATGATGTTATTAATAATAAATTTTCACTTGTTAGAAGGACGTCGCCGAAGAAAGCATGAAAAGGGGCCCTGTCGAAGAAAATTTTGTTATCTGATACTTTTAACGGTAAGAGGTGATACCTGGAAAACGAGAGGACATTCATCGTTGATTGGGTATGTACTGTAATGGGGCCCCGAAACGGGAAAGGGTTTTTGGGGATGGGGAAGTGTTTTCTTTTTGCAAAGGATGTGACAGTTAAAAAGGGGGTGTTTGGTATCAAGTACAATAAAGGGAAAGAGCGCATAAGATTTCATGTAGAAAAAATTTCGGGCTCTGCGGGTAAGATGGAGGTTGACGGGATGTTGAGAATTTTAATCGATCAAAAAAGCTTCCCTAAATATTTGAACTACATAGGAGATGGCGACACAAAAACATTTAATGCCCTTTCTGAAAACAAGCCATATGGCGATGACCATCTTATTCAGAAAATAGAATTTTAGGCCATTTCAAAAAGAATGGGTACAAGACTTAGGGAAACTTAAATTAGTATAGGTAAAAAAAAATTATCTGATGGGGAAAACTATGGCGGTAAAGGGTAGGTTAACTGTTTTAATTGATGCTTGCGCACTACTATGGTAATGCTATTCGATGCAATTCTACTAGTGTAAAGGAAATGCGGAAAGCCATTTGGGCTGTTTGGGGGCATTCTTGCGCCGATGATGAACCGATGCACTGGTTTTGTCCTACAAATCCCAAAAACATGGTGGATAATTTCAATTTGATAATTTAGAAAAGTATAAACACAAACCCCCCAGTTGCTAAAGCTGTTCGAGACAAATTTAAACCTGTTTTTCAGACTTATCTCATCCGCACTCCTGAAGAAATTTTAGGGGGTAAGACACAGAATCTAATAAAAATTTAAATTCCCTTAATCTGGAAGTTTTGTCCAAAGATTGGTTCTAGTTTCGGTTGCAGAGATTGCTGCAAATCTAGCAACCACATTTTTTAAAGATGGAAATCAAATACTATTTCTATTTTAAAAAATTTGATTTAAAATTAACAAAATGTTTGTGTGTCCCCGGTGAACGTGACAATCGTCGAGGGTTTTTCGTCAGAAAGGAGCTTGCATCATCTTTTGAAGCTCGCAGAGCCAAATAAATTAAAAAAACTAAATTGAGCTGTTTAACAGCAGGAAAGCTATCTTATGATCCTGGAGCATTTTAGCATGTAAGTTTTAAAATTTATTTTCTTAATTTAATTTAAAACTTTAAACCTTTTTCTCAGTTTGTGTTTTTTTTCACTTACGCCATTGGTTTCAAAAACATCATACTTTGATGTTTAAAAATTTACAGAATTATAAACTCTATCATAATCTTTAAATCCCAGCTATTTATAGTATTATAAATTTTTTAATTTTTAAACAATTTCAAAAATTGAATTTTTTAAAAAAAATTTAAAAAAAAAGTATTTTTTTTTTAAAAAAATTTTAATTTTTTATTCATTTATATAAAAAAAGCCACAATGTAATAAAGATATATTTGACTTTATAAATCAACTTATTGCAGTAATTAGAATAATTTTGCAGAAAATATCATGCGCGTCAAAACTTAAAATTTTTTTTTACAAAAATTTTTTTTTATTTTTATGTGCTTATTATTTTTTAAAAATTTTGATTATATTTTAGACATTTTATACTTTTTTAAACTTTATTTCCCTTTTTAAAAATTGTAAGAGAATCAAATTATTTCATTTTTAAACCCCAAAAATTATTTCTAGTCGAAAGTTGTTTATATTTTGTGCCCCGAAACATTTTTTTAAATCCCCCGAACCCCTTAACTGTCAGGTTCTTTTTTATGATTTGGGGACAAAATTGTCAAATTTTTGAACAAGAACTTCTAACCTCTAACCTTTGAAGTCTTCAGTAAAAATCTACTATTGAATTGAGCGCAAATTTTTCCCGAGAATCAGTCGGGTTTTACGAGATGAAGCCGAAATAAACGTCTCCCGAAAATATATTCCGGTAAATCAATACGATGCACTCAAAAATACTCAGTATTACTGGGGGTGCTTTTCGAACACCCGTTGTGCCGAGAATATCTCAGGTTAAAAATTATGAAAAAAGGTTAAAAGTTATGAAAAGGCATGACAGTTAAAAGGTTAAAGTTGAAATTTCCGTGGTTCAAGAAGAGAAGATGCAACGGGTCATTCTAGGGCACTTATTACTGCCGAAGATCTGCTATCTAAGATAAGTACTAAATTTATTATTATAGCTATTCAAATTAATATTTTACCCGACGTCTAGCTTAGGCCGAATTTAGAGAGTTATTGGATCGTTATAAAAATTATTTGTTTTAAGAAAGCTTCTCATCCTTTGGTAAGCCCTCACACTTCCGCAGGCTACATGTAGTGCAATGAATATGAGAAAATATTGTATAACACGAAAATTTAAAAATAAACTTTGATTGCAATTTTTTCAATAGAAAAAAAATAATTTAACTTTATATCAAACCACATGATTATGTAAATCTAAATCACAACTGATGCGGAGTCTTTGAAACGTCATACTTCTCAAGCGAAATAACGATATAGGAAAGAGTAATTGATTTAAAGCAATATTTTTAGCTTTATTGGAGACGAATAACACTACTTTTTTATAAACGACTCAATGATTAAACATTTTCACCATATATATAGATGATCATGTTCCAAAATGGAATAATAAATATTTAAAATGAAATATATTTTATTATAAATAAAACAATTTGTATATGATTACTGCTTATTGATATACATCACTTTTATTAATGTAATGCAATTTTGATCGTTTAATTATCAATGTTTATATTCGGAACCTCATATAAATACTCAATCAATTGCAAGTGAAACATCATTAAACAGAAAGTTTCCTACACGAACAATTATAGAGCTGAGCCACCGAAAAAATGTTATGCAAATCACTACAAATGATCGGCTTTAAAGAAAAGCAAAACAATATATTCTTCTCGCCGAATTCTTGGACTCATTTCATTTGTAAAAGGAACAAACTTTATTACTCCCTTATCATCGGAGAATGTTACAAGAATAAAAAATAATAAAATTGAAGGAACCCTTAAAAATTCCACAAAACAAAATCGTTTGCAGTTGTTGTTCCCGTCTAAATTCATTTCATCTTTTGCATCATTTTATTTATGTCATTCTACAATGTGTGTGTGAATAGGTTCAGATAGAAAGAAAAAAATTTCAGTAAGCAAGCATTAAAAATTCTTTTAAACACTCGTTTTCTTTTATTTTTCTTTTACCTTCTTTTTGTTTGTAACACTTCATTTGCTTACTGTTACAATTATTTTCAAAATCATATTTTTCTCATTCTAAATTTAGTCTCATTGACCTAGATATTCTATTAAATCGCCTGACTTCTATTTGCTTCGATTCGTTCTTTTAACATAAATGTATTTTTTTCACTAACTTCACTGCCGAAGTCATTTATTTTAAACAAATTATATTATGGTTTTTTTCAAAGCGGCATTTGATTGAGGGTTAAATACTAGATTTTTTTTTTTTTTAAAAAATATTTTTAGCTCCATATATCTTTCGAAGAAATTAATAACACAAGTTCATGTGTTGTCTTTGTAATCAATACCTAATTTATTTTAAAAAAGTAAGACTAAATTAATTGAACTCCCACGAAAAAAAAAGGTGAAGGGTTTTTTATATGATTAAATTTTTAATCTGATTAAATATTTACCATAAAATGGTATTTAAATTTATAGTTGTCTGACAGATTCAAATGCACGGATGAAATTTTTTTTCTTTTTTTCATAGGAAATGCATTTCCCTTCAACGTTGGCGTTTAAATTTTAAAAAAATTTTTTCAAGCAAAATCCATAAAAAACTTTTTTATTTTTGCTTGCTGTTTTTTTTTTGACGGGGCCTTATAGCAGTTAAACTTCAAATCTATTTGATTTATATCCGTTAACATATATTATTTGGGCAAACAGTTTACGCCAGGTGGGAAACTTTTTCGGGTACTGCTACTTTCCAATTTTTTTTAAGGGGCCTGTTCAAGTGGCGTAGGTGTGGAAGCTAAGAAAAGTTCTAAAATATTTTTATCATAACTTAATAATAAACATGGAATATGTATTTACCTATATACAAACAATAAAATAAACTTACGCTTTTAAGATAGCGTTTAAAGCAAAATGCAAGGTATAAACATAGTAAAAATATAAACAAATATAATAATATCAAATGATGCACTTGTTACGAAACAATTCAGTATACTTTGAAAAATAAAATAAAAAAATCATCTAAAGTTAATACTTATTTTTATAATCAGTTGAAGACTTAGTCTGCATACTGTCAGCAAATCTCGAACAGTTCGGTATATATTTACTAACTGCTAATCGTCAGGCGGTCACCCGAAAGTACCTTGGGCGTCCACCGGTCGATCGCGGTCAACGTAATGTCTACTCCTGGTTAACGCCATGAATTTTGCAATCTTACACTCTCGAATTTTAAGTTTAGCTAGCACGAACATTTTTCATTTTTTCAGTATTTGAGAATTTTGCAGTTCCCTGTTATCTGAAGTTAATATAAAAATTGACGAATATTCTGTAAACGAATGCGGCTTTTCTTGGCAATCCAGAGTGTTAAATTTCCGTCTGAATCATCATACTGACGTAGCTCTAATCAGACTTATAGGGTGCACCTTAATATTCATCAAACTAAGAATATCAGAAATGTAGAGGCACTAAGACACGCGCGATTTAAGCATAACAAATTAAGATTAAAACATTTAATATGACCTGAGTATTAACTGGTCAAGGAAACACAACATTCTCTTGTTCTTCCAGTGACAATTGGGAATATATATACTCTTTAGTTTGTATGGTTAACCGTTATTATGGATCAAATGTTTACAGTTAATTGGTTATTCAGATATATATATATATATATATATATATATATATATGCATGTTTGTTAGTGTGTGTATGTATTTTTGTATGCATATATACGAGTACATGCTCGTATATATATATATATGTATATAAAATAAAAGTGAAGAATACTAGAACCACGTACTAAAGCGGAAGAAATTGAATTCCCAGAAAACAACAAATGTAGATATAAAAAAATCTTTGACAAACTGGGGACCTATTATGATTTCTAAATCTATGCTGAATTAGGGCCCGCGAATTGGTTACAATGCTTTTTTGGATCCCAACCCCCCAGTACAGCAGATACTTTTGACATAATAGGAAAAAACCAACAAAAGTTAAGCCCCAATACAACACGTGGAAGAAAAATCTGATAATACATTAAAATGGTGAGAAAAAAGAACAAAATAATCCTCAAGGAGAGGAATAATAATAATAAAATCATTAAAAAAAACTTTTCGGCAAAATAATTACAAATCGAAAATTTCCCAAATTTTTTCAATAAGTTCCCAACGCGAAATGAGGTAAAAAAATTTAAACGACTATTCGAGAAAAAAATCGGGGAAACCACCCGGATATTTATTTTGCAATTAAACAAACCCCTAAAATTTTTTTAAAAAAAACTAAATAAAGGAAGTTTTAAAAAAGATAATGAACAAAAATTAAAAATAGATAAAATCAAATAAAAATATTACAAGTAAAAAAACTTGGATGATTATATACTAATCGATATATTGCAATTAAAATAAGCGCTTAAAATATATATATATAGTTAATATTCTCTACTTTTGAGAATGGTTCACTGTTTATGCCACTATAGCGGAAGCATACAAAAAAAGAAATTGTAATATAAACCAGATATTAGAATTCAGACAAGATATTAGAATTTATATATATATATATGGGGATGGTGCAGTATTATAAGCATTACTGAGGACAGCTCTTATATCTAAAATAAGTTATATAAAAGGGGAGATTTAACATGTTTTCGGGCCACACAACCTTTCCACTTTCTGTTAATAATACTGAGAGAAATTCTTCTAAAAATAATGGATATATTTAACTCCATTACAAGAAAAAGATAACCTAAAATTGCATGCAAAAATGTATAGCCCACACTGAATCTGGGTAGATTAAATGTCTCTCATTGCAAGATTCTGGACCCAAATACAAATTCAAAGCATGGAATTGGCTGAATAGTAGCACTTAGCAGAAGTATGAAATTAATTGAGCTAAAATTGTAAAATAGTATGTCTAAATACTACTATTACTTGAGGGAAACTAGTATTATATATTTATTTGAACATAAAAAAAATGCTGTTATTAAAATAAAAAACGAAGGATACAAGAAATTTTAACTTTAGTTTGACTATACAGGTAACTATATAAGTATATTTAACTTGGGAGAATGATAAATTTAAAATTGTAATCATATTAAAACCAGTTTTCAAAAATGGGTGCGCCCCCGGGGGGGGAAAAACCCCCTGCTAGGGGCCAACAGTAAAAATTTAAAAAAAATTTTTGAATGAAGAAAAAAAAAATGTTTTTAATAATAAAAATACACATTTAATGATATAATTTATTTTTTTCATAAAAATAAAAGATTCCACTTCAAACGTTTTCTTTAGCCATTTCTGATCCTCTATAACCAAAAAAAAAAGACAATTTGTTTGTTTTACTGTAATCCAACATGAGAGATTTTTTTATTACGATTTTTTAACCCAAAAAATACTATTTTTGATTATCATATATTTGACCTTAAAACATTTACGGGTATGTTTCATCCGTATTTTTTTCTTTTGGAAAAGCTGTAAATAATATTTTTCTCTGGTTTTTTTTCCCCCATGTGAATGAGTTTTATGATATATGGAGAAGCATATTGAGCACTTTGAAGGATTATTTGACCAAGATGTATTTTTATATTCTGAAACACATTTAATGCAGTTTTTTCCCCAATTGGGGTGGCCCCCCCTGGGGGCGCGATAAACTCGAGGGGGCGTGAGATATGATAAAAAAAGATTAAAAAAAATTTATTTATTTGGAATGAAGTAAAAAAAAAAAAACTTTCTGACATAAAAAAAAATTACAATTTACACTGATATAATTTATATATATCAACTGCGATATTGAAAAAAATAAAAGCCTCTACTTCAAAAACCTATTAGCTATCTTTTTATACTGTAAAAAAAAAAAACATTTTATTTGATTTGTGTAATCCCATGATGGGGATTTTTTTTCATTTTTTTCAAATTTAAAATACTGTTCTTTTCAGAGAAAAAACAAAACCTAGACACTAAATCAAAAAACTTTTAGGGAGATAAAACATTCATCACACTGTTATATTATTGAAATATTGTACATTAGCTGTAGGCAGCAGAATGTATTTGTGCGGTTTGACCTTCGAACTTACTTGTACGGTTAGTTACGTCCCTGCTCTTATGTATTTGTTTTTTCATTTAGGGAAATTGTAAATAAACTATTTCTGTGCTGCGCTTTTTCCTTGAAAAAATATTTTATGATTTTTAAAAGCACAGAGAGCACTTTGAAGGATTACTTGGCCAAGATTTTTTTTTATGAGTATTCCCAAACATATAAAGCATAATGAAAAACGTTTACACAATTTTTGGGAACATCCATATTGTATTAAATACACTTTTAATCCGGGAGAGGTCACGCCGAGCACAGAGTGCACGAAATCAGTAATTCTGGCAAAACTGTTTACATTGTTACCAATGGCCTTGGCACTATCCTCCAGTTTGACAGTTTTAACGTGAACTAAAATATATTTCTCCCATATCTCCCTCTTCTTTGGGAGTGACAAATGTTTTTTTACAATCTTAAGGTACTTGTTTTGACTGAGTTCCCGGTGGGATCACTTTTTTTCCAAAATATTTTTTGTGTTCATGCTACCTCCCCTATGAATAACTTAGTGACATTGATTGCCTTGCTGTACGATTTATTGTGGTTTGGTAAATGATCAGAATATATATATATATATATAAAGAAATGGACATCTTTGATCTCTATTGAAAGATGTTAAAACTGATAAAAAAAGGAATGAAATTGCTGAAATAATGCATATTAAAGTAAATTTGAGAATAGTGATGAACGTGAAACGAAAGAAAAATTTTCAAATGCTACCAAAAGAACTCCATCAACTAAAGTATGAAGCCATAAGTATCAGAAGACACACTTTGCTTAGTCAAAAACACACAAGCTAGCAAAAGTTCAACATGCTATTTGTCGAACATCAAAAGACTGAAAAAATAAAATAACGAACAAAATATGACAGTTTTGCCTGCAAATAACATTCCTGCAATGTTATCGAAAAGTGTCTGTGATTTGTGTCTTTTTTTAAGGTCACGCACATTTGAAACATTTTAGTTCAGTTTTCTTGGATTTTTCCTAAACTTATCAAGAAAAATTGAAAAGTCCTTGAAAGTAGATAAGTATATTTTCTCTTAATTCAATTATTCACTGGAATTACGATTTTTATTGTGTAATATAAAAATAATTATAAAAAAAAAGGATTGTGGTGACTCAATAACCCCGCTCGACCATTAGTATCGAGTGCGCACATGCTCCAGGGTTAAAACATGTTGAAGTCTTTTCGCCTTAAATATTAAAAATAGTACAATTATTCTTCATCGGAATTTTATGTTATTGTTCATTATTCAACATCAATTCTAAATGCTAATTCTATAAGGCTTAAAATTACAGTTCACTTAAAAACTAATTATAATTTGAGCAATCATTTAAAAAAAATCATTTAACATTTTTGTAAACATTGTCGCGCGCTTGGCTTTATTCTCTTTACAATTCAGCGATTATATAAATGTTTAATTTTCTTATAAATGTGTGAACTCGTGCAAAGAGTGGGTACTCCAGCCGGTATACTTTTAATGTATCAGTGTACTGCACAGAGTATTTTATAACTAATTAATTAATACTAAATTAAGAACAAGTTTAATAAGTATTAGCGACTTCTATGGGCTTGTCTTGCAGATCAAAGTTTTTCTAAGGAATCCTTATGATTAGAAATTAACCTCTGAGTTCTTTTTCTATATTTAGCTGATATGTATATTTTGTCTTCTAATCAGCCACCACATTTTGCAATATGTTCCAATTTAAAAATTAGAGAAAGGAAAAATAACATAATAATTATTGTATTACTTAATTCTTTTTGCTTAAAAGTAAGATATACAAAATTTAATATTTATGTTATTAATCTGTACGGTTTATAATAAAGATTGTAGCTTTAGCGTCAAAGTGCATTATTATTGCATTCAGTACATTATTAATGTATAAGGGGGGCGCGATAAAAATTGTGATTGAAAAGGGGGCGCCAGTACTGAAAGTTTAGGGAAAGCACTGATTTAATGCATAATGAAAAACGTTTTATGAAATTATTTTTTAGAACATGCTACACTTTCCCCATGAACAATTTTGTGGTTTTGATTGCTGTGCTGTATGACTTTTAAATATAAATATAAATGATAGTGTTTATAAATATAAATGAGCAGTATTAAAAAAATGGGCATCTGTGATCCCTATTGAAGGAAGTTGAAATTGATCAAGCATTTGAAGAACCTGCTGAAATAATGCATATTAATCAAGATAGCGAAAGTTATGAGAAAAGCGTTAGACATGAAACGTTTGAGTTTATTTGAAATTTTTCAAATGCCGCCTAAAGATCTCTATGAAGAAAACTATGAAGCCATAAATGTAGCACTTTGCCTTGTCAAAAAGACTCAAGGAAGAAAAAGCTCAAAATGCTATTTGTAGATCATCAAACGACAGCAAAACTATAAAAACATGAACGAAATATGGCAGTTTTGCTGAAAAATGACATTCCTGTATTGTTAGCGAAAAGTGTTCGATTTATGTCCTTTATAAGGAACGCAATTTGGAACATTTTCTTTAGTTTTATTGGGTTTTTTTTCAATATCGAAGAAAAATTGAAAAGTCCTTGAAAGTAGGTAAGTTTTTTTTTAATTAAATTATTCACTGGAATTGAGATTTTTATAAAGTATAGTAAAAATAATTATAAAATAAATTACAGTTTTAAAACAAACTAAAAAAAACGCTTTTATAGTGAATCGAACTAAAAAGTAAAAAAAAAATAAAAATATATATTACTTAAAAGTAACATATACAAAATTTAATACTTATCTTGTTAATTTGTACGGTTTATAATTATGATCGTATTGTAGCTTTAGCGCCAAAGTGCATTATTATTGCATTCAATACATTATTATTTTTAGGAGGGGAGGATAAAAATTATGATTGAAAATTCGGTCGCCAGTAGTGCAAGTTTGAGAACCACTGTATTAAACTATTATTCTAAGGAATTTAATCCTTAATATTTAGAATACTTTTTATACAAATAACAATAAATAAAATTAATTGGGTATTTTTAAATTAAACAATATTTAATAAAATGTTTAATTTTTTAAAAATTTTTCCTGATTTTTCTCAAACAAAAAATTTGTTGCATTGTATGTAATTAATAATAATATTTCTGAATATATATATATATATATATATATATATATATATATATATATATATACCGTATTTATTCCATCTAAGCCGTCATCAATTCTAAGCCGCACCCCAAATTCTAAACAAGTTTTTGCAAAAAATGAACAAAAGTGTAAAATTGTTTATCGATATTCAATTTTACGAAATTAAAATAAATTTAAAATGAGAACTAATAAGATTTTTGAATAGTTAGTTGATTAACCAATATTTTAACTTTTAAATACATACATGAACATGTCATTGTTCTAATTGACCCCTCCAAAGATTTCTATTTTTTTTCTATTCTAAGCAGCAACACTTATATATATACTATATGTGTGTTTGTCGGTTTTGTAATTAATGTTAGACAAAATCACTCTAAACGTCTAAAATCTAACTTTAACTAAAACAAGTAAAATGATTGTTCATGACATATTAATATTGCCTCAGAAATACTCTAAGCCTTAGGTCTAATATTGCAAGATATTGCTTAAACCAAGCTTTAAAGAACCAATCTTCCCCTCTTTCTGCAATAGAATTCCACCGAAAACAATTTTAGAAGAGGAAATGCAGTTGTATATAAATACCCCATATGATTATTAAAAGCACTTTACAGGAAACAATATAAAAACTAACTATACGTAAATTCAATTCTCAATGGAAAAAAAATCTATTGTTAAAAATATTTTCTTTTTAAATTTTCATTTTTTCGGATTTTATGCAGAAAGTCGATTTAAGTAACGGATTTAAACGAAATCAAATTAAACATCCCGTGTCCATTGCAGGCACATCATTTTAAAAACAAAATAAGAATTTTACCTTCCCCCTCCCTTCGTAGCCTGAAGTAGTATATTTTAATATTTATGGCTGTTTATAATGCCTTTTTAGAGGTCAGAGAGCGAATAATACCTAAAACTATTCCTTTTCTCGAACAGAAGTTGGCTGTATAATCAAAAAAGGAAGAAAAAAGGAATAAAAAATAAAAATAAAAAAAATTATTGACCATGTTATTAGACTTTTTAAATCAGCATTTCTGGGCCAGATCTTTAAGAAATTCAAAGAATAAAGAATAGATAACCAAAAAAGATGAAATATTTAATAAAGAACAATATTCTTTTCCCTGTTTTATGCAGGAAATAAACAGAGAGAACCATTGCTCAGATATCACAAATAGTAACAGAAATTTCCAAGAAATTTAGAAATTTCAAGAAATCAAAGTAACAAGATATTTTTTCAATTCTGAATTTTCAAATTTTTATTCTCTGTTTCTAGAAACCCGAGGCTCTTTCGGGGAATTTAGAACAAATACTGTTCTTGTATTAATAAGATAAAATGATCTTTTATTTAAAAGATGTGTGTGTGTTCAAGGAAACTCAGTTATGACTATTACTTTAAATAACTGAACTCACGAACTTTATGCAGAAAAGGTTTTAATTCTTTAAGTTATGGGATTATTTTTTAATCCTTTACACTTTAGGGGTGTCACACTCATGGCCTACGAATCGCATGCAGCCCAACCAATATTGTGGCACACAATAATATATATAATACAATAACAAACCGACCCAGAATATATATAAATAAAATAGGTAGAATATGCTAAACTTTTTTTAAATTATGCTCTTTATTCAATTCCTACTATTAGCTCCCTATCTCTATATATTTATTTATTTATATATTTATTTATTTATTTACCTTGGTGGAATTTTCAATCGATAATAAAATGCATTTTAAAGAGCTCAATTGAGATGAAATTTTATATACAAGATTAATTTGGATGACAATACACTTATTTAATTATAATTAACAAAAAATAATTGATTAAAAATAATTATTTTTAGAATTACAAATACCCATTTTGGCACCATTTGGGTGACTTAGCGACCCTTTTGGCGACTTGTGTCAAACATTGTAAAAAGGTTTTTTTTCCCCCTCACGTTCTAAGGCATTCAGTTGAACTGGAACACGATTATGGGATGAACTATACACGATTGTTTGGGATGACAATACGATACTTTAATGATAATTAATAAAAATTAATTACCACTTAATGTGATTATATTCTATGTATATACATATTCATATTAATTGTAACTATTTAATAAAAAGTAGCTAAAATAAAATTTTTCTTTGTTGATCTAAGTATGAATTGACTTAATTTATATATATATATATATATATATATATATATATATATATATATATTTTATATTATACTTGTTTTTCTGTTATATCAAACAAAACGCGTGCATTTACTTCGAATATATTTATTATTTTTTACACTAAAAACATGTGGTAGAATATGCTAAACTTAATGTAAATTAGAACATGTAACCCGTAATATCATATGAATGTGACATGCCTGCCGTTTACCAACCAAAGACTTCCCAAACTTTTTGTGCTGTACTAAGAATAATAAACAAATATCCTCCTATTATTCTTGCCCTGTCTTTCTTGCGTTGTGTCACTATACCACGCCAGGAAATGGCTTCATCATTTCGCACACCTTTTCTACATTTGTTAAATTCCGCGCATCAAAATTACACGATATAAAATTTGTACCGTACCTATCTACCAATTGCCGATGAATTTTAGCTAGAGAATTTTTCTTTTAACCAAAAAACCGTGTCACACTTCTCATTTCTTTTTTCAATCGCAGACCATGTTTCCGTTAACGGAATTATCTTCTAACTGAGATTTAGTCGTATTACTGGAGAATCAGCAACACCTACAGGCAGCATTAGAATTTTGTGATCGCATTGTTATGTTCAGAGGGATTTTTAATCACACGGATAATTTGCACACCGTAAGAGTACTTACTACCTTATTTATTGAAACAACTACGTATTAAACTAATTTTTAATACGCCTTTTCTTTTGTTACGTGTTACATATTCATTGAAATAAAACAATTTTTTCTGAAATAGTAAATCATGCTAGCGTAATAGAAATTTTTATATTGCATGGTTTTTACGCAATTGGATTCGATCACAACTGGATATACGTTTAAGTTGATTTTAGTACGCTTTTCTTTTATTTAGGTATATTTTAGTGGTGTTTTTTTTTCCAGTTCCTTTTCAGTTAAAAGTTTCAGCCGAATTTTTGATTCTATAATTTTTTTTAAAGTTTTATACTTTTAATTTTATCTTGTAATAAGATAAAGCGTTTCGAACAAAAAAGTCCTCATGAATCAGCACATATCCAAAAAAACAGATATATACACGAAAAGATTAAGGTTGAAACTGATCAAAGCAGATATTTAAATGTTCGTCTTTAACCATTATAAAGTTGCATGGATTATAAGGTATTTTTAAAATATATAAAGTAGAGGGAAATTGTTTGAAAATTTTGCAAGGAAATTTATAAAAAGTTATGCTTACAATATCGTGATGACAGAACGTTCAATTTTTGTTTTCATCATGTTTAAACGAATGTTTGGAGCAGTTGAAACGAATTTGGATAATCTGCTTAAACATTCTTTCAAATTTGTTGCTGTTGTGGCTAATGCCGCCTGTCTGACGTAGTCAGTACGAGGCCTACAAAATTCATCGTGGCAAGAGGCTAGAAGTACGCCTGTCGTTGGCCTTGAGCACCATACAGATGACAGTACGAATTAGCTCGGTGAAATTCCCCGAAGGGACGATAAATGGTGGCACCACCTATCTCTACCTCCCAAATTTAGGCATGGAATTTTGGGGAGGTATATATTCTCCAGTCCCCTGCACTCATGATTCAGCCCAGAAGACTTTCGGACCCCCTGATTTAACGAGCACGTACTCCGTGTGCACTCGGAGGGTATTTGATGGGTTTGGACATCGAACCCAGACCTTACGGTCTGGAGTCCGATGCTCTACCACTAGGCTACCAACGGCCCGTTTGTAAAACAAATTTGCGCATTGAAGACGGTATGCTGATAAAAATGTATAGCCAGCATTCCAGTACAAACTTCATAATATCTCGTTTTGAAAAAGTATTATTGAGAAAAATGGTGTATACAAAAGGGGGTTAATGTATTATGCAATAATCTTGCAAATGACGGGAATTTTTCACCAACAGTCGAAAAATAAAAAAACAGGAGTGCATTTCCCCAGTTTTCGAGGTATTAAAAGATCAGTTGGATAAATATTTGTGTAAAATTGTTATTTCTGAATACAATTAACCTTTTAAACAAAGATCGAATACTTTGCAACGGCTTCATAAAATGCTGCAAGCTGTTGTGTACCAAATATAGCTCCCTATCAATGTAATTAGTAAATTAATTCATTTTCTAGTGAATTATTTGCATCAAAACTGGTTACTTATATATTTCTGTAAAATAAAAAAGGTCTCATTTAGTAACAGTGTTCAATGTAAATGAAAAAAAATTCAATATGACAAATATTACTCTATAAAAATATATCTAACCGACAAATAAATTCGTTAACTAATATAAAATACAGACAAAATCAGTTGCAAAGTGCAGTTATTTCGTAAAGTCAATGCAAAACATATTCTAATTAACTAAAATGCACGACCCTAATAAATTTTTTTGAATATATTAACAAAACTTCTCCTTTAACATGTATGAAAATAAAATGTCAATGAATATATTACAACTTTTTAAACTTCTTTTAAAAGTAATAATAAATAAAAATGTTTAGTGAAGAATTTAAACACGATCCTAGAAATGAACAATATGATTATATTAACATTTAAAACACACAATTCTAGAACATAACTTTTAGCTTAATAATTTTTATTTTATAGGCAGGCATCAGTTAATTAAAAAAAATAAAGTTTAATTACTCAAAAAATTGATTATAAGAAGGAAAAAAAAAAAAAGATATATGAAAAAAGAGCAAATAAGGGACTTTAAAATTTTTATCATTTAAAAGAAAAATTTTTTAAAATTTTTTGTCGAAATTTTCTTTAAGGGGATTTATCCCTACTTTCCAATTATGTTTTTTTACCAAAAAAATTACCCAAAAAGAGTTTTCCTTTTTAAACTTAATAAAAATATATTTTTTTATATTTGAGTCTTTGAAATGATGATTTTATATTTAGGGAACTTCATTTCCCCCAGCACCCAAAAAAAATTTTCCTTTTTTTATTTTTCAAAAGTTTATTATGTAAAAAGTAATATGTTCTGTATTAAAAAATTTAGTAACTAAAACAGAGGTAAAATTTGTAACTAAATTTGATTTTTGTTAAGCACGGGTTTTCTTTTTCATTACATAGAATTTTTTTTTTACATTTGTGTTGTCTTATGTTTCATAATGCTACGAAATGCATACGAATACCAATGGAAAGTTTATGAATTAACAACAAGTGCAGAATGCGCACTCAACAAAATAAATAACAATAACAAACAGTATGCTAGAATCTAGAAATCTATAGAAGTGTTACAGTGAAACAGGTTTTTATAAAAACCGTGCAAGAGGTATCCGACTCCCCCTAAAATCATGTTTTTTTTCAAAAATTGACAAATTTGTTTTTTTTGATTTTTTTTTATAGACCATCTTTTTAAATTAACAAAATCCCAAAAGCTTTTTTTTTTCCATTCACTAGAACAAAACCAAGTGTTTTTAACTAAAAGAAGATGCCATAACCTTTCCACAAGATGTCAAAATTTTAAAAGGGCGTTTTACTCGAAAGGGTTTTTTGGAAAATAAACGCGGACAGCGATTGCTCAAAATGTTTTCCAAAAAATTTTAAAGGGGGACATGGTACGATTTAAAAAAAAAAATTTTTAAATTTTAAAGGGATTTTAAAATTTTTTTTGGGTTCCCTCCTATATGTGTATACTATGTAAAAAGATTTTATGCTCAAAATTTCCCCAAAAAATGTTAGACTTTTTAATTTTTTAAAAAAAACTAAAAAATTTTGTGAAGTGTTTTAAAAAAATGCTACTCCCCCTAAAAAAATTTACGTACATGCAAAAATTTGTTTTTTAAGTACGTCCAACTATGTATAAAAAAAAGTTGGTAGGGGTTTTTGGGAAAACCCTGATTGGTTATTCGTACAATGCTTCTTTTTAGAATCCTTATTGAAAAAAACCAAAAAAATTGAAATTCTAACTTCAATTATTTTTAAAAAATAAAGTATTTTCGATTAAAAGATGAATCCAACTTTTGTTACATGTAGTAAAATTTAAAATAGGTCAAAAAAATTTAAAGCCTTGGGGGAAAAATAAAAAAGGCCTTACATTTTAAATGAAGACAAACCCAGTTATTTTACCTTTTTGAGATAAGTAAATTTAAAAATTATGATTTTAGGGATGCAATAAAATGAATGTAAATGCTATCATAATTCTGCGTTTTTTAAAATTTAAAGTTTTTTAAATTTTTTGAGGGTTTTAGAAAAGTATATAAAAAAAATGATTTAGGCTGAAAAAAATTAATTTTATTTTTTACCGATTTTGTCAATTTTAATCGTACTGTGTCACCTTTGAAAAATTTTTTTAAATGTTTTAAAAACAGTATAAGTGTTTTGTTCCGATTTATCAATAGCTGTATTATTTCCAAAATTTCCGTCCTTTATGTGAATATAATCACCGTTTTTTTGAAATTTTATATAATTTACTAAGATAGGGGTTTTAGTTTTTTTAAAAAATTTAAAAAACTTTTTATCCTAAAGTCATTTCAAAATGAATAATAAAATAACACATTAAAACTGAAAAAATTTAGGGAAATTTTTTTGAAAAATTTTGTACAAAAAATGGGCCCCCGTTTTGTTAAATTTTTTACATTTTACCAGTTTTTTCCCCTTTTAAAAAATAATAAATTTTTTTTCTGCTTTCAATTTTAAGTTTTTTGTTAAAATATACTAAATAAACCTAAAAAACAGAAAAAAAACCCCCTATGTTCATTTTTTTTAAAAAAAATTGTCGCGAGTAAATCGGATACAAAGGGATTAGACTAGTTTGAACCGGGAATTTTTCAAAAAGGGGAAAAAATGGATAATATTTTTAAAATTTTGTGTCACTTTTTTAGAAAATGTGTATAAATTTGTTTTGAATAAATTCTACAATTAAAAAATTTAATAAATTTGGGCAAAAAAAGACCATAAAATAAAAAACATTTTCAAAATGTTTTTCCCCCCTTTTTTTAAAAAGCTTTTATTATAATAAATTTTGCCCCGATAAAACGCAGACCCTGTCAAGGGGGCTCAACTAAATTTTGAAATCTATAACAGAAGTTCTGTCCATGTTTTACGACAACAGAGGGGAGAAATGTTAAGAAAAAAAGGATAATTATTTCTGGATGAAACCCCTTTTAAAATAATTTGTTTTTTCAAAAATCATGTTGACCTCTGTACGGGGTCTGAGCTATATAGAAAAAATATTATTATAATAGAAAAATTTTAACAAAAAAGAGCTTTTTTGAAAAAAAGGTTTATTCTAATTTTTTTAGGCCAAAATATTTAATTTAAATAATTTTTATCAAATGTCCTTAAAACTTTTTATATTATTCTAATCAAATCATAAAAATATCTATTATATTTATGCGTTTTTAAAAAATCACGGTTTTTGGGATATTAAGAAAATTCCGGCAACACAAAAAATAATGGGGCCCGACAAACCAACATGCACTTTTTTCTTAACATGAAACAAAGTACTAATACGGAATGATTTTCGGAAGAAGAAGGATTTTTAAACTTACCGACTTAATAAAAAAGTTTAGAAAGTTTTATTATTGGACTGTCCTACTGTATCATGGGAAAAAACTATTTCTAGTAGATAATGATAATGTGTGTGCAGGCCCAATTATGTCTGACAAAGATATTTTGGATTTTGTTCAAAGCTCAAAAAATATGGATGCAGATTCCCGACGAAAAAAGAAAAAATAAGCAGACCTGTTCCCCAAGTCACCCGAAATGATGGAACCATGAAAAGTATGCACAATTATTTAGAATCACATTCCTATATGAATAGAATAACAAAATGAACGACATAAAATAAATTGTTATTAATTTGATGCTGAAAAAGGGAATGCAAGGAAAAATACCAGATTATTTTCCAAAAACTCAACAAATGTTAAGTTTTCAAAAAAGAAAATTTTGTATTTAATTTCATTAAGTTCCTGAGAATGTTTTGTTCTTTTTTTTACGTACATCATTCTACTCTAATATAAATTATTTTAATTTTTGTTGAAAGTATGTTGTTTTTTCGCAATATCCTTTAAAACGGAAAAATATTTCAGTCCTGCTCAGTTTCATTTAAATGATTTTCAATGCATTTAAACTTGCTGAAAATAGTACGAAAAAATACAACCCCCAAACTTCAAGAATAACATTCCTTGGGATAGAGCTGAAAAAGTTTTTGAAATTTAAAACGGGTTCCCAAAAAAAAAAAAAAAAAATGAAAAAGTGGTACCTCACAAGTACCTAAAGAGTTACCATGAAAACTTTACTTACAAGACAAATAGTAAACAGTTTTCAAGGGACTTAAAAATTGCATAAAGCCTGGAAACGATCTTCAGGAAAAATTTGGTAAAAGGAATGTACTGTTTCAAGTTTACATAAGAGATCTTCTACAAATAGTGAGGAAGGTAATTTAAACAGCAAAATCAATTCGGTGTGACAAGCTGAAAACAAACTGTTTTAGGTGGTTTTCTTAGGATTATTTAAAGAGAATAATTAATGGGCTTTATATTTACAATAAATGTATCCACTTTCCAATTTAAATAATTGCATTTTATTTAAGTCATATTTGGGAGTGGCAATGTGAAATAATATCCTCTGAGAATAAAAAAAAGCATTTTAATGGAAATTGTAAAAATAAAAATAATATTGGATTAAGAGACATATTTCATAAATAATTTTTGTGTACAAAACACTATATATTATTTAAAGTTATAGAAAAAAATTTGTAATTAAACCTATTTTAATGCATTTGAAACGTTTTTAAATAATCACGCATGTTTTAATGACATCTTAGTATCAGTCTCGAATTATTGTATTTTCTTCGAAAAAAATTATCGTATCCTTCAGAGATTTAAAAGACACAATCAGCATAAACTTATAACAGGAGTTAGATTAGGAAACAGAATATTTTTTATGCCAAACAAAGCTTTTTAGGTCTAGTGTCTAGACAAAATATCAGAAAATTACAATCCAAATTTTTAGCAATATGCATCTTTTTTCTGAGTAATAAGTCAGGGGGGTTTAAAGTCGAGCGCCAACTCAGATGTTCCCCCCCCGTTTTTCCCAAGGGAGTGCCTCAAACTTTTATACTTGGGGCCCCAATTTTATCCCCCCTGGGGAAAAACAATGTATTGAATTCAATAATAATATACTTTGATGTAAAAACCCCAATACGACTTTAATTATAAACCGTAAATTATCAAGATAAGTATTAAATTTTGTTTTTTTCCTGCCCAAGGGTCACTGGTAATTAATAAAAATTTTTCTTAACTTAATACTGTTAAATTAATTATAAATACATTTTCAGACTGATCATTTAAAAGTGTATTATATCAGTGTACATGTGTATTTATTTTTTTATTAAAAAG